>VWZE01017288.1:0-57415 GCA_013396675.1 Eubucco bourcierii | reverse complement strand
GAGGAGAGGAGAGGAGCAGGAGAGGGGAAGGAGAGGAGAGGTTGAGCTCATATACGGGGCCAAATTCTCCACTCAACTTTTCTCTTCCAGAGAAGTTCTACTTACAGATCTATGAAATCTTAGAATAACAGACTCATGGAATAATTTTGGTTGGAATAACCCTGTAAGATCATAGAGTCCAAATATTCTGTAAGTCTACCAAGGCTGGTGCTAAACCATGTCCCTCAGCACCACATCTCTGCCTCTTGGAAACACCCCCAGGGATGGGAATTCAACCACCTCCCTGGGCAGCCTGTGCCAGTGTTTGACAACCCTTTCAGTGAAGAAGTTTCTTCTAATATCCAAGCTAAACCTCCCTTGGGACAACTTGAGGCCATTTCCTCTCATCCTATCACTTGTTACTAGGGAAAAGAGACAAACACCCCCCTGGCTCCAACCTCATTTCAGGGAGTTGTAAAGAGCAATGAGGTCTCCCCTCAGCTTCCATATGTACACACCAAACACCCCCACTTCCCTCAGCTGCTCCTCACCAGACCTGTTCTCCAGACCCTTCATCAGCTTCATTGTCCTTCACTGGACACACTCCATCACCTCAGTGTCTTGGAGTGAGTACCCTGAGCACCTGGAGCATCTTGGGCACCTGGCCCACTCAAAGTGCTCTCCAAGGAACACAGCTCTGCCTGTTCTTGGTGCCTACATGTGAGGAAAATGAACTGGTCTAGTGGTGGCATGACTTGGATACCCATATGCCTCATACATTAAAGTGTCCTTATCCCCATAATGGTTATTGATTCTTGCTGTTTATGTCAGAGAAGCTATTTCATTTTCAGGACCCCTGGGTTATCTAGGATATATATACTTAAATTACAGGTCTCTGGAGAGAATTGTTCCAGGTAAAGAATGAGGTCAGTGGTACTAATGGAGATTTGATTTGCTGCTGGTTTATGAAATTCTGTAGGGTATTTGCAGGGCTGAGGTTAGAATCATAGAATCATAGAATTGTTTTTGTTGGAAAAGACCTCTATGATCATTGAGTCTAACTATCAACCTACTGCCATGGCCATTACACTGCGTCCCAGGATGCCATGGCTACAAGATTTTTGGACCTCCTCAGGGATGGAGACTCCACCACCTCCCTGGGCAGCCTCATCTAGGGCCTGACCATTCTTTCAGTAAAGGTTGTTTTTTTTCTTTCTTAATATCCAGTCTAAACCTCCCCTAATGCAACTTGAGGCCACTCCCTGCCAGCTTGTCACTTGTAAGAGTTCAGTGCCACCTCCACCACCCTTGTAGTAAAGAACTTCCTAATGTCCTGTCTTAATCTACTCTGCTCTTGTTTAAAACCATTCCCTCACATCCTATCACTACAAGCCTTTGTAAGCAGTGTCTCCCAGCTTTCTTGTAGGCCCCCTTCAGGTACTAGAAGGCTACTATGAGCCTTTTAAACACCTCCAAGGATGAGGACTCCACCACCTCCACGGGCAGCCCATTCCAATGCCAATCTGTCAAGAACTTCTTCCTAGCATCCAGCCTGAACCTGCCCTGGCACAGCTTGAGGCTGTCCCCTCTTGTTCTGTCCCTGGGTGCCTGGGAGAAGAGCTCAACCCCACCTGGCTACAACCTCCTTTCAGTTAGCTGTAGAGAGAAATGAGGTCTCCCCTGAACCTCTTCTTCTCCAGGCTGCACACCCTCAGCTCCCTCAATTGCTCCTCACAGGGCTGTGCTCCAGCCCCATCACCAGCCTTATTGCCCTCTCTGTGTGCCTCTTGCCAAGTGTTGTGGAGATGAATGCATGACTAATTTTTTTTGCAATCATTTTTCACATTCAGTTGATATGATGTTGCTGCTTGCAGAGAGAAAGAGATTTTGGATCTCTCAAACAGCCTGTATATGTGGATGGCATCTGGTACAGTGAGGCCTTTCTACAGTACAAGGGAACTCTAATAATGGTAATTGCATTTCATACTGTGTACAGTTCTGAAGCCCCCAGCACAGGAAGGACATGGAACTGTTGGAGTGGGTCCAGAGGAGGACATGAAGATACTGAGAAGGATGCAGCAGCTCTGCTATGAGGACAGACTGAGAGAGTTGGGGCTCTGCAGCCTGGAGAAGAGAAGGCTTCCAGGAGAACTTAGAGTAGCCTTGCAGTGTCTGAAGGGGGCTACAGGAAGGCTGGGGAGGGACTATTGACAAGGTCTTGCAAAGACAGGACAAGGGGCAATGGGTTTGAACTGGCAGAGGGGAGATTTAGACTGGATGTTAGGAGGAAGTTGTTTGCAGTGAGGGTGGTGAGACACTGGCACAGGTTGCCCAGGGAGGTTGTGGCTGCTCCCTCCCTGGAGGTGTTCAAGGCCAGGTTGGAGGAGGCCTTGAGTGAGCTGTGCTAGTGGGAGGTGTCCCTGCCTATGGCAGGGGGTTGGAACTGGATGATCCTTGAGGTCCCTTCCAACCTTACCATTCTATGATTCTATGATACAGAAATGGAGCTCTGATTCTCTGCATCTTCCTTCTCCCTGTGTTCCACTCTTTGATTATGCATGACCTACCCCAAACTCCCACAAGGCTCTTCTTGCAACAGTCGACAAATTGAAATCCATTTGTAGATTAAAACTTTGAAAATATGCAAATCAAAGATCAGCCTTGGAGATAAATGTGACAGAATTACATATCTATCTGCCATAGCAGGATTAAAAGTATTTATTATGCCTGTCTTTTACTCCTCACTTACACACTCACAAGTCTATTGATTTTAGTGCAACTAAGTGCCCGAGTTATGGGAATAAGACTAATGTGAAGACATCACCTTAGCCAGGTTGGGCTTTAGTTATCTACCTCTTGAAAAAATGAACTGTCTCATATCATTCCAGTAAGACAAGTAGGGGAAAAACAACTTTATTTTTTTTTATGTACTATATCTGCATTGTTGATGGTAAAATACACACAGAATAAACAAAACCATAACTAACCCATTGCACGAAAGCATTGACCATTCTCACTGTGCTCCTGCCCACTGACTTTTATGTGCTGTACATTAGTCCTAATTCCCATTTATTCCTTAGCATCAGAGAATTATAGAGTCATAGAATGGCAAGGCTGGAAGGTACCTCAAGGATCATCTAGTTCCAACCCCCTGTCATAGGCAGGGACACCTCCCACTAGTACAGGTTACTCAAGGCCTCCTCCAACCTGGCCTTGAACACCTCCAGGGAGGGAGCAGCTACAACCTCCCTGGGCAACCTGTAGCTGTGGACCAGGGACCCTCTCTGTTGTGGCTTCTAACATCCAGTTTCAATCTTCCCTCTGCCAGTTCAAACCCATTGCCCCTTGTCCTGTCATTGCAAGACCTTGTCAATAGTCCCTCCCCAGCCTTCCTGTAACCCCCTTCAGATCCTGGAAGGCTACTCTAAGGTCTTCTCGAAGCCTTCTCTTCTCCAGGCTACAGAGCCCCAACTCTCTCAATCTGTCCTCATAGCAGAGGTGCTGCATCCCTCTGAGCATCTTCATGGTCTCCTCTGGACCCCCTCCAAGACTTCCATGCCCTTCCTGTGCTTCTTTCCTGTATTTATACTTCATGCAATCACTGCAATTATTATTTCATGCTTTAAAATGTGTGATATGTAATTATCCACCCATAGCAGTTGCAGGAAATGTGTGCTGGCTGCAATTCTGCCTGCATGGACAATACCTTTCCAACTCTGATGCTGTCAGACTGATTTAAAACATCACCAAGCATAACTGTGTTATTAAGATGCAATAATACACTTAAGCAGTAAGGATGCCAGCTTGAAAATCTCTGCTTTGCTGCAGACTTAGAGGATGACCTTTGGCAGAGTGCTTAATTCACGTTAATTACTCTCTGTGCTGTATAAACAATGGTTCTTAAATATTTCAGGAAGATGTTGCCAGGATAATTCCATTAAACACTGCAAGGTAATCAAATATTGCAGAAAGGTGGTCTGTGTATGTATTTAAGCACTTGGAACAGTAGAATGGCATTAATGTTCCCTGCTTCTCCAAAGGATTAATAATAATTAGAATTGGGTACTCTTAAAAACCTTCCTGTTAGCATAGCACAGGTGACATTAAACAGTTTCGTGCCCATGTGGAGAGATGAGAGTACCGAGTTATCACAAAATCACAGGATGGTGGGGGTTGGGAGGGACCTCTGGAGATCATCAAGAGGGAATGTCCTCAAACTGAGGCTGGGGAGGTTTAGTTTGGACAGTAGGAAAAGGTTTTTCACAGAGAGAGTGGTCAGGGACTGGAATGAGCTGCTCAGGGAGGTGGTGGAGTCCCCAACCCTGACTGTGTTTAAGGGTGGTTTGGATGTGCTGCTTGGGGCTATTGTTTAAGGCAAACCTTGTAGAGCAGAGTTCTAGGTTGGGCTTGGTGATCCTGAGGGGCTTTGCCAACCTGCATGTATCTGTGATTCTGTGATCTTGCCTGACCACTCTGCTAAAGCAGGGTGACCCAGAGCAGGCTGCAGAGGAACCCAAGTGGGTTTGGAAAGTCTCTGGGGAAGGAGACTCCAGAGTCTCCCTGGACAATCATCTGTTCCCATAGGATTTTTAATTTTTTTTTAATTGTTTATTCATGCTTTAGACCTTAAAACCCCCCAGCAGTGCTGAGGACACCATGATTGCAAAGCGTAGCAGCAATTCCAGTCCAAAAGAGCTAACTTTCAAAGTGCAAAAGAAGGGAGTCAGGAAAGAGGGGAACAGCAGGAAAACAGCGAGGGAATGCTAGTTTGCAGTTGCAGTGCACCTCCTGTTTGATCCCTGCCAGCTTTTTTTGCAGCTTGCTAGAAAAGCCCTAAGAAGGGCTGTGAAGCAGAATAATGAGTAAATCTTTCATTGCCTGATGGACAACTCTCCTAAAAGGCAGCAGAAGAGGACAGTGTGTGAATGTTGGACGTTTACTGCATAGCTGATGTCAAGCTGGTGGCTCATCAGTGGCCTACTCTCACAGTGACAGGAGGGTGGGACAAGCTTTGTAGGTGAGTGGAGTAGTTGAAGTTCACTGGAAGAAACTAAGGAGAAGAAATGGAGGGATAAAACAAGCTGTGGAAAATTATCTCTGCAGTAGCCTTCCAGATGAGCTCAGTCTAGACTGAGGCATTGGTCAGAAGCAAGGACAGGATGTGGCACAGAGAGAGGCAGGATGCTCTTCTGAAGCTGAGAGTCACTGAGTGAGAGATCAAGAGGGAATCAGCAGGGCAGCAGAGGTTGAAGGAACAGAAAGCTTATAAAACTGCTGCTGTTAGAGCAGAAAAGCTTTCTGCAAGGGAAAAGGAAAGTACATCCACTCTCTTTTATCCATTTCCCTTTTAACTGTTGTTTTTTATTTTGGGTTGGTTTGTTTGTTTCATATGGGAAGAGACTTGCAGATGCTACAAAGACTGGAGCAAGCATGAGAGCAGAATCCAAAGAAGAGAGCAGTGGGTGGATGTAGCTGCAGGACAGGAGGAGGGACAGAAGAGCCAAGGCAGGGGTTAGGAGGGAAAGAGTCATGGAAACACATGGGAAGTTTAAGCTGCCTAACTACTGATGCTGTTAGAAATGAAGCAAACAGTTAAAGGGTGTTTCTGTGGGTCTCAAGCGAGGCGTGAGTAAAATACATTAAAAATATAAGTCAAGCCCTGGCTTGTACAGGTTGAAATGCTAAAAGTAAAGTGGCTGGTCCATTTGTTAGAGCTACAAAGATTCAGGCCAAGGAGCAGTCTAACAACTTGTATTCTATTAAAGGTCTTCACAGAGTTCAGATGGATAATACTCATCTTTTAGAAAGTGTCAGCAGCTGATGAAAGCTTTGGGTTCTGCTAATAAACCAGCATATCCCATTGCTGAGCTGGAAATATATACAATGTGATGTACTGAAAAGAAGAAAGAAGATACAGATCAGATCTACTTGCTGCTAATGAAAAGAGCCACAGCTCCTGCAAAATGTCTGGCCCTCAGATGTAACAGTAAACTAACACTTCACCATCCTTAACTTTCCAATCTTCAACTCCTTTGTGCTGACCAAAACTGGCATGTAGTGCAGCTATTTGCAGCAAGAAGCCAGATGCCACTTCCCTTTCTACCATTGCAAAGGTCTTCAGTTGTGCAGGAAGCACATCTTGCACATAAAAGCTCTCACTCTTTGATTCACCCTTGCTAATTTTGTTTCCCCACCTCCCTTTTGACAGCAACCTCCACCTCTTCCTCACACATGCACATACCTCATGCAGCAGCTGTCTCTGCCTGTGCTTGTGTTGTGATGAGAATATTTAGGGGTGAGAAAGGAGACAAGGGCTTCTGTAATCAAATTTGGGCTCTTTGAAGCTAATGGGGAACAGTACTATTATTTAATTTAGGGAGAGTTCTTCTCTAAGGCAACACAATCTTCATAGAATTTTAGAATGGCTTGAGTTGGAAGGGACCTTGAAGATCATCTAGTTCCAAGCTCCCTGCCATGGACACCTCTCACTAGACCAGGTTACTCAAAGCCTCATCCAGCCTGGTTTTCAATAATCCAGAGGTGAGAGGTCCATGACTTCTGTGGACAGCCTGTTCCAATGTTCCACCACCCTTATAATGAAGAACTTTTTTCCTAATGCCCAATCTAAACCTACCCTTCTCTGGATTAAAACCATTGCCCCTTTTCCTTACACCACAGGTGCTTATAAAAAGTTCCTTCCCAGCTTTCTTGTAGTCCCCTTCAGCTGCAGGAAGGTCTCCTCAAAGCCTCCTCTTCCAGGCTGAACTGCCTGAAATCCCTCAGTCTGTCTTTCTAAGAGAGCTGCTCCAGCCCTTCCTCATCTTTGTAGCCTCCTTTGGACCCTCTCCAACAGATCCATGTCCTTCTTGTGTTGGGAGGTCCAGAGATGGACATAGTACTCCAGGTGGAGGTCTCAGCAGAGCATAGTAGAGGGGCAGAATCAACTCCTTTGACCTGCTGGCAACCCATCATTTGATGCAGCTCAGGACAGGGTTGGCAATGATTGAAGACAATTGATTCTTAATGATACATGTTGGCACTTTAGGAAAGCTGATTTTTCACTGCAGGGCTGGGCAAAATCAGCAGAATGGGAAGAGATATGAATCATTGTAAAGTGCTAATTGAATGACACTGCCATGCCATGTTAGCAGAGGAGCAACATCAGGTTCAGACATCTTTGACCTCACTTCAGAGCACAGTGGATTGCTGTTATTGCATGTGTCAGTGGTGTTCTGAAGGATTAGTGTGAGGAGAGAATTCTGTGTGCCTCCACATCTTACCCGTTGTTGCTTCTCTCAGAATCCACCTGCATTTCTTCACTGCTCCTTGCAGAAAACCAAATTGTGAACATCAAAGCATAAACAGTTTCTTAAAGAGCAGGACTCTGTGTCAGTACTCATTCATTTCCCTAAAAGCTTCCCTTCTTAATGAACTGGGCTCATAGAAAGCTAAGTTATGTGTTAACTGTCTGAAAACAAGTTTGCTCCAACTCAGTGGAGAGCAGGCAGCTTTAAGCAGAGTTACCTGACCCATGCACACAGGATTGTCTCTGAGAGGTTTATTTCCCTGATGGAATGCCAGGCAAAAAGCAGTAGATCGAGGTGAGCCTGGGAGAAACCTCCTACATCCTCTTGCACTCACAAAGGCAAATAGCAAATGTGGTATTTTTACCTTGAGGGGGGATTGGAATTGTGATAACCAAGAGCTGACCATTAGACTCATTACTTTGGGGCCTGAGGGAGGCTTCAGGAGAATTTGCTTTGACCATCTGATATGTATTCCTTCACACAGGGGACTCTGGTTCTGGCTGACCCTGCAGGGTAGACAGTTACGCGGTACCGCAATGAGGTTATGGTTCCCCAGGTTCAGTGCCTCATGGCTGTCCTGGGGCTATGTGGTGGTGGTGGTGCTGTGCTGACTGGTGGTGCTGCCTTACTCACTTGCTTCCTCTCACAGCTGGGATTTAAACTATTCCACAGCTGTGGTGCTAACACAGTCCTGTTGCCTTTTCTGACGCTGTCATTGCTTAAGAGTTGGATGCAAACACTTCTCAGCTATACGCAGGTCGAGTGCCTTGGATTGGGGATTTCTTACCTTGCCTCTACAGCTTTTTATGTTTTGAAGAGGTTCCACACATTTTAGAATGGATTCCATCTAGAATCATAGAATTGGATTGGGTTTGTCTTACCTTACCTCTGCAGCTTGTTATGTTTTGAAGAGGTTCCACACATTTTAGAATGGATTCCATTTAGAATCATAGAATTGGATTGGGTTTGTCTTACCTTACCTCTTCAGCTTGTTATGTTTTGAAGAGGTTCCACACATTTTAGAATGGATTCCATTTAGAATCATAGAATTGGATTGGGTTTGTCTTACCTTACCTCTGCAGTTTTTTATGTTTTGAAGAGGTTCCACACATTTTAGGATGGATTCCCTCTAGAATTGGATTGCGGTCATCCTACCTTACCTCTACAGGTTTTTATATTTTGAAGAGGTTCCACACATTTTAGAATGGATTCCATCTAGAATCATAGAATTGGATTGGGGTTGTCCTACCTTACCTCTACAGGTTTTTATATTTTGAAGAGGTTCCACACGTTTTAGGATGGATTCCCTCTAGAATCATAGAATTGGATTGGGGTTGTCCTACCTTACCTCTACATTTTTTTATATTTTGAATGTAAAACATTTTAGAATGGATTCCATTTAGAATCATAAAATCATTTTGATTGGAAAAGACCTTTAAGACCATTGAGTCCAACAGTCAATCCAACACCACCATGGTCATTAAACCATGTCATGAAGTGCCATATCTACATGGCTTTTGAACACCTCCAGGGACAGTGACTTCCCCACATCCCTGGTCAACCTGTTCCAATGTTTGAGAGCTCTTTCAGTGAAGAAATTTTTCCAGTCTAAACCTTCCCCCTACACAACTTGAGATAATTTCCTTTTGTTCTGTCACTCATTACTAGGTGGAAGAGAACAATATCCACCTGCCTCCAACCTCTATTCAGGTAGTTGTAGAGACTGAGAAGCTCTCTCCTCAGCCTCCTTTTCTCTAGACTAAATAATCCCTATTCCCTTATCTGCTCCTCACTGGATCTGTTCTCCAGACGAGTTTTGTTGTCCTTCTATGGATCTGCTCCAGCATCTCAATGTCTTTCTTGTAGAGAGGGCCCCAAAACTGAACCACAGAATCAGAGAGTCATAGACTGCCAGGGGTTGGAAGGGACCTCTGGAGATCCTCTAATCCAACCTCTCTTCTAGATCAGGTTCACCTAGATCAGAATGCATGGATAGGTCCAGGTGGGGTTTGAAAGTCTCCAGAGAAGATTCCACAACCTCTCTGGGTTGCCTGATCCAATTTGCCCCTCCACTCTGCCCTGGTGAGGCAACTTCTGGAATGCTGCATCTAGTTCTGGACCCCTCAGTTCAAGAAGGGCCTCAGGGAACTGCTTGAGAGAGTGCAGCACAGAGCCATGAAAATGATGGAGTAGGACATCTTTGTTAGGAGGAGACCCTGGGGGAGTTTGGGCTCTTTAGCTTGGGGAGATGGAGCCTGAGAGGTGACCTCATTTATAAATATGTAAAGGTGAGTGCCAGGAGGCTGGAGCCAGGCTCTGCTGGGTGATGCCCAATGACGGGACAAGGGCAATGGGTGGAACCTGAGGCATAGGAAGTTCCATGGAAACATGAGGAGGGATTTTTTTCCCTATGAAGGTGACAGAGCACTGGAACAGGCTGTCCAGGGGGCTTGTGGAGTCTCCTTCTCTGGAGATATTCAAGAGCTGCCTGGCCTGTCTGATCTGCTCTAGGTGATCCTGCTCTGGCAGAGGAGTGAGACTAGATGAGATTTGGAGGTGCCTTCCAGCCCCTAACCTGCTGTGACTCTGTGTAATTCAATGTGTACAAATTACTAATTAAATGTTGGGAGTTTTAGTCTGCCACATTTGGGTTTTGGGTGTCTGGGTTTTTTTTCTGTGAACAAATCGCTCATGGGTGCATAGACACAACCTGAAGAAAACAAAAACAAAACAAAGCAAAACAACAACAAAAAAAAAACCAACCTAAACAACCAAACAAAAAACCCCAAACAAACAAACAACAACAAAAAAACATCTGCACCACCCCAGGAGTGTTTGTCTGCTGGTAACGATTGTTGCCATAGATGGGAATTCAACATCGACGCGACAGAATTTATTTTTCCTGATATGTAGACACTGATCAAGTAGTGACATCTTGAATCTACCCTCGAGGTTCAAGCCAATAAAATATTAATAGCTGCCATTTCCAGCAAGAAGGGTGGGACTGGAACACAGCAGAGGAATCTCTGACATTTTTGCACCTATTGTTCTTAATTCCTCGACAGTTTCCTCTTCCACATACTCTCCTAAAGAAGAGGTTTTTCCCTAAAGGGAAAATCAATCTGGGGCTCAAACACAGTTCTCTGTCTCTGATTTAGGTAAACTGCAGCTCAAATAGTCCCATTTTCTCTGTGTGCTCTGGTGGGATGTATAAAATCATAGATTCAAAGAATGGTAAGGTTGGAAGGGACCTCAAGGATCATCTAGTTCCAACCCCATGCCATAGGCAGGGTCACCTCCCACTAGTACAGGTCACTCAAGGCCTCCTCCAACCTGGCCTTGAACACCTCCAGGGAGGGAGCAGCCACACCCTCCCTGGGCAACCTGTAGCTGTGGACCAGAGACCCTCTCTGTTGTGGCTGCTCCCTCCCTGGAGGGGTTCAAGCCCAGATCGTGCGAGGCCTTGAGTGACCTGTACTAGTGGGAGGTGTTCCTGCCTATGGCAGGGGGTTGGAACTGGATGATCTTTGAGGTCCCTTCCAACCTTACCATTCTATGGTTCTATGATTCTGGTCTTTCTGCCTCCCACAGAAGATGGGCAAAGTACAAACTGACCACACACAGTTGATCCACACTACAAAGCAGCCACAGAAATGGAGGCAGTGCCAGGGAGGCTTCTCTGCAGCATTCCCCATTTCCCCCAGGCTTTCTTTTGTTGTTTGATTCAATGTATTCAGTTGTGATGAACAGAGAGAATAGGTGGAAGAGAAGAACTATCGAGGCTTGCTTCAGACAATCCCATTCTTCCCATTCCTCTCATCCAGTGAATAAGTATTAATAGTCACTTATGCATAAGAAGAAATAATGAAGTTTAATGAATCTCCAAAGATCGACTACTTCATAAAAGCAAATGCCACACTTTTATCAGTTAAAGGCCTCCAAGTCCAATCTCAGCAGCAGAGGGAATTTTTATTTTAAAGCAAATTGCACCCAGTTTTGGTAAATTATCATGGAATGATTACTCGACTTTTATCCAGTCAATGTTATGCCTCCCTGGTGAATTGGTTTATTGTCAGCATGTCTGCTTCAAAACATGTCTTCCCTAGAAAGCACTCCTTCATTCAGCTTCTGCTGCTGGAAGCAGGCAACAGCTTGAAGCTAGCAGCTGCTCTTGAACAAAGCAGGTAGAGATGCAGAAAGGCTGCCGAATCCATAACAATAAGCACATCATGACATAATTACAGTAACTCTCCCGAGTGGTCTGTACACACAAAGTGCCATATGCTTTGTGCAGAGCAAGTGTGCCTCAGTAAAACCATAGCACAACATAAGCATTTTCCATACTGCTCCTGTTAGCATGAAATTGATTTTTTTATCTTGCAAATTAGCCTTGACAGAGCAGAGGATATTATTTGGATGGTCAACTGGTTAGGCTTGGGGGGGTATAATTAATAACCTGTAGAGCAAGAGCAGGTGATAGAAAGGTTGGGGGTGGGGGCTTTTCCAGTTGTAACTGTGCATAATCTAATAGCTAGTGCCTCCATTTAACCTTTCTTTGATACAACCTCCCTTCACCACCACGTGTAATAGCTGCTCTGATTTCTAAAGGTCTCCATTTGACTTTGAACAGGTTAATAGGATTTACTGCTTCTGCAGCCTGTCTAAACAAAACAGATTGTCAATATGGACAATACTTTGTGGTCTGTCGGGGAATAATAGACTGCTTTCTCCATCCCTGCTTTTAGGAAGTGATTTAGTTTGCTAAAGATTTAGATCCAAGTAGAAGGAGGAGGTGGGGGAGGTATTTTTCCTGTGTGGCTCTAGCATGTGCTGGCACTGCTAAATGGCCACTTGGCATTTGCTGTATCAACTGGTGATGGTTGTCTCCTTTTCAAATGGCAGCTTCATGATTCTCCCTTAGAGATGTCTGTAGAAATTTCACTGTGTCTAGATTCCAATCCTACAAAACACATAGCCCAGATACATTTCAAAGACTGCAGTGGACCCTTGCAAACAGTTCCTGTTATGAAATACATGAGTTGATCTCTTCTTCAAAAGCATTAATCTCCTTCTTTTTTATTTTTTTTTCTCAGTCTGAACCTGCATTTTAGGTTTCAGTAACTTTGTGTGTTGCAGAGATGTTTCTAAAATCCCTGTGTGTCCTAAGAAAAGGACTTCTCCCCTGGCTGTTAGCTCTCTTTTACCATGACCATTGCTTCCTACTGCAGTGATCAGAATATAATGATGTAGCAAATTTTACAGGAATGTAAGCTGCATGAACTAAACAGAATTGCCATTTTCTGAAGTATCAGGTCCTTTCCAAGTGCTGTCTGTGCATTTACACCTTTATGAGTTGTGAAGCTCTGTAGAAGAGCTTAGTGTTGTTAAAAATGATGACACTGGCTGCATGTGAAACATCTGTACTGCATTTCCAAGCTCTTCTTGATCTTGAAAGTAGTACTGCTAATGGGGGGAGGAGGGAAGTGTAGGGGGGAGGGGGTTTCACTGTGATGATAAGAGCCTAAAAATTGCCAGAAGTACTAGTCATTTAATCCTATGACTTTTAAATGTCAAGGATGAACAACATCTCACCACAGTGCATGGTATTTTCTATCCTGAAATGCTCTTTTTCGGTGGCTGTTTAGCTTCCTTACACATGCTGATTCCTTTGGATTAAAACAATGTAGAAGAGCACTAGAAAATCTAGTCAGGGATGTCTCTGCTTGTTGTAGAGAGGGGCTCAGCTTAAATGACCTCTCTCTTCCAAGCCAATGCATCCTGTGATTCTCAGCTGATGACATGGCATTAGGTTATAGGCTGGACTTGATGATCTTGGAGGTCTTTTTCCAAGCTGGGTGATTCTGTGATTCTAACACAAGCAAGAAAAAGGAAATGAGTTGGTTTTGGTTTTGTTTTTTCTCCTTGTGTCATTGCCCAGAACCTTGAAAAAACCACAACAGATTAGTTTGCAAAGTCACACAAAGGTGTTTTCCTTTTGCATGCTTACCAGGAATGACCTCAGATGGTGGAGATGTATGATCCCAACTTGGAGACTAACAAGAGTTGGTGTCCTTCCAGATTAACAAAATCAATCCTGTTTCCAGATAAGGAACAGCCAGAGATGACAGTTGTCATCAGCAGATTAGCTAGTGCCCAGCACTTGAGCAGTGTTTGATCTGGGGAGCTTGATCTCAGAGCACCTCTGGACTCTGGGCTGAACTTTGCAAAGGCATCTCCTTCAGCACTGGCATGATAAGAGCAACACAAAGGCATCTCCTTCAGCACTGGCATAAGAGCAACACAAAGGCATCTCCTTCAGCACTGGCATAAGAGCAACACAAAGGCATTTCCTTCAGCACTGGCTTAAGAGCAACACAAAGGCATCTCCTTCAGCACTGGCATAAGAGCAACACAAAGGCATCTCCTTCAGCACTGGCATAAGAGCAACACAAAGGCATCTCCTTCAGCACTGGCATAAGAGCAACACAAAGGCATCTCCTTCAGCACTGGCATAAGAGCAACACAAAGGCATCTCCTTCAGCACTGGCATAAGAGCAACACAAAGGCATCTCCTTCAGCACTGGCATAAGAGCAACACAAAGGCATCTCCTTCAGCACTGGCATAAGAGCAACACAAAGGCATCTCCTTCAGCACTGGCATAAGAGCAACACAAAGGCATCTCCTTCAGCACTGGCATAAGAGCAACACAAAGGCATCTCCTTCAGCACTGGCATAAGAGCAACACAAAGGCATCTCCTTCAGCACTGGCATAAGAGCAACACAAAGGCATCTCCTTCAGCACTGGCATAAGAGCAACACAAAGGCATCTCCTTCAGCACTGGCATAAGAGCAACACAAAGGCATCTCCTTCAGCACTGGCATAAGAGCAACACAAAGGCATCTCCTTCAGCACTGGCATAAGAGCAACACAAAGGCATCTCCTTCAGCACTGGCATAAGAGCAACACAAAGGCATCTCCTTCAGCACTGGCATAAGAGCAACACAAAGGCATCTCCTTCAGCACTGGCATAAGAGCAACACAAAGGCATCTCCTTCAGCACTGGCATAAGAGCAACACAAAGGCATCTCCTTCAGCACTGGCATAAGAGCAACACAAAGGCATCTCCTTCAGCACTGGCATAAGAGCAACACAAAGGCATCTCCTTCAGCACTGGCATAAGAGCAACACAAAGGCATCTCCTTCAGNAAGGCACCACAAGGATCATCCAGTTCCAACCCCCCTGCCATGCCCAGAGACACCTCACACTAGATCAGGCTGTCCAGAGCCTCATCCAGCCTGGTCTTAAACACCTCCAGGGATGGGGTTCACACCACCTCCTTGGGCAACCTGTTCCAGGGTCTCACCACCCTCATGCTGAAGAACTTCTTCCTAACAACTAGTCTGAATCTACCCATTTCTAGCTCCGTTCCATCCCCTCCAGTCCTATCACTATCTGACATAAGTACCTCCAAAGCTTTCTTGTATCCCCCTTAAGGTACTGAAAGGCCACAATGAGGTCATCTCAGAGCTTTCTCCTCTCCAGACTGAACAGCCCCAACTCCCTCAGCCTCTCCTCACAGCAGAGCAGCTCCAGTCCTCTGCTCATCCTCATGGCCCTTCTCTGGACACCTTCCAGCACCTCCAGATCTTTCCTGTAATAGTGGCTCAGGAACTGGATGCAGTACTCCAGGTGTGGTCTCACCAGTGTGGAGTAGAGGAGGAGGATCACTTCCTTCACCCTGCTGCCTCTTGATGCAGCCAATGAGCAGAGCAGATTTAGATTGGCCATCAAGAAAAAGTTCATTATGAGAGGGGGTGGTGAGACACTGGGACAGGTTGCCCAGAGAAGCTGTGGACTCTTCATCCCTGAATGTGTTTAAGACCAGAGTGGATGAGACTTTAAGCAACGTGATGTAGTGAGGTGTCCCTGTCCATTGCAGAACAGCTGCTGTAGTGTTCCAGATACCTGACATAACCTCCATTCAGCATCCACAGAATCCCAGCATGGAGGGGGGGAAGGTTGAAAGGGACCTTTGGAGATCATCTACTCCATTCTGTAATGGACTCATTACTGAGTTTTACACAAGTTACCACAACAGAGTGCTTTTGTTCTATTACTTATTTTAGTATCAAGTGATAAAATGAGAGGAAATTACCTCAAATTGCACAAGAGAAGGTTTAAAATTGGGTATTAGGAAACATTGCTTTACTGAAAAAGTGATTAGGCATTGTAGAAGCTGCCTGGGGAGGTGGTGGAGTCACCATCCCTGGAGGTGTGTGAAAAACCTATGGACATGTCACTTTAGGACATGGTTTAATGACCATGGTGGTGTTAAGTCACTGTTCAGACTTGATGATCATAGAGGTCTTTTCCAGCTGAAACAATTCTATGATTCCATGAAATTGCAACCTGTTCACATAAACTTGAGCACCCTTCAGCCAACCTGCACACACAAAAGCACTTTGGCAGTACTTCTTACAATATGGAGCCTTTGTTTGCTCTCCTTGACAGATGACCACACTACAGCTCCAAATGCAGAGAGACTGCCATGGGACAGCAGACAGCCATTTGGAACATGCATGGGGCCACGTTTATTTTTTTTGTCCCCACACCATCTCCATAATCACAGTATCACCAAGGTTGGAAGAGACCTCAAAGCCCATCAAGTCCAATCCAATACCACAGCCCTCAAGACCAGACCATGGCACCAAGTGCCACGTCCAAACCTGCCTTGAACACCTCCAGGGACGCTGACTCCACCACCTCCCTGGGCAGCCCATTCCAGCAGTCAATGACTCTCTCAGGCAACAACTTTCTCCTCACCTCCAGCCTAAACTTCCCCTGGCACAGCTTCAGTCTGTGTCCTCTTGTTCTGGTGCTGCTTGCCTGAGAGAAGAAATCAACCTCCTGCTGGCTACAACCACCCTTCAGGTAGCTGGAGACAGCAAGAAGGTCTCCCCTGAGCCTCCTCTTCTCCAGGCTAACCAATCCCAGCTCCCTCAGCCTCTCTCCATAGGGCTGTGCTCCAGGCCTCTCCCCAGCCTCGTTGCCCTTCTCTGGACATGTTCAAGCACCTGTGACTATAATAATACACCTGTGACTAAAGCAGGTGACTGGAAGTGGAGTGGATGCATCCAGACAGATGGATTAAGACAGCAGTAATTGTCCTCACACTTGATTACAATATTAACAGGCTCCAGATGATTCCTATTTTTTCACAGCGTCACTCATCTGGGCAAATCCCAGCAGGCTCGGAAGCAGAGCAGAGGCACATCCTGCTTTTTGCATGAACCTGTTTCCAGTGTGAGCACTTAAGAGAGTTCTTCTGTCAAAAAACAATTAGCTTCTGCAGTCTAGGGTGCCATTTAGAATATCCAGGCTCACGTGTTTCATCAGAAAACTGACCTTTTTAATTTTTTATGCCTGAGATTCGCCGCTAAAAGAGTAAGCATTGAAAAAAATTACAACCCTAGAGAAAATACCGAAGGCATACATAGAATTGATTAAAGGATGAGTGGCCCTGGAGTGCTGCAGATAGCAAATCCATCTGAATATAATAAATATGAAGTATGTAGTATTGTCTGCTTAATTTTTAACTAATTGGTGTCGTTAGGTAACATAATGATGCCGGTTACACGGGAAGCGTAGGACAGCAGTGTATGCTGCCTTGCCAGGCTCACGCTTTCCTCCTAGTAATTGCCTTTCCATACAAATGGTGTCTGCTTGTTGCTACCTTTAAAGAGCTGTATGTTAATTATCCTGTTCTTTCAGAGTTTGCTTTGCTTTTTCTTTTTTTTTTATTGGTACCATTGCACAGCTTAGGAATATCCTGTTTTGTCATTTATTTGCATTCTTTTGGTGCAATAGAGACTTTCAAAGGTCTTGGGATTCAAGATAGATATTCTGTCCAGGCAACCTGAGTGAAACTGGATGTTAGGAGGAAGTTCTTTACAGTGAGGGTGGTGAGACACTGGCATAGGTTGCCCAGGGAGGTCATGGATGCTCCCTCCCTGGAGGTGTTCAAGGCCAGGTTGGAGGAGGCCTTGAGTGACCTGTGCTAGTGGGAGGTGTCCCTGCCTATGGCAGGGGGTTGGAACTGGATGATCTTTGAGGTCTCTTCCAACCTTCCCATTCTGTGATTTTATGAAAATGCTGCCAGCAGTAGTAACATCTTCTATCTCTGGGTGCTATCAAGTTTCCCTGGAGACATTAGAGAATTTCAATAGTGCAAGAGTCCTCAAGATTTAGAGTACAAATAGATGTTGTAGGCATTGGGAGTTTGTAATGGAAGCTAACATTGTTTTTGACCTCTAATGTTTCATTTCGAGTTTCATTTGCAAGTTTTATTTAATTTCTCATTTGCATGTTTCATTTAAAGTTTTGTTTGCAAGTTTCATTTAGTTTTGTTTGCAACTTTCATTTAAAGTTTTGTTTGCAAGTTTCATTTAGTTTTGTTTGCAACTTTCATTTAAAGTTTTGTTTGCAAGTTTCATTTAGTTTTGTTTGCAACTTTCATTTAAAGTTTTGTTTGCAAGTTTCGTTTAGTTTTGCTTGCAACTTTCATTTAAAGTTTTGTTTGCAAGTCTCATTTAGTTTTGTTTGCAAGTTTCATTTAAAGCTTCATTTGCAAGTTTCATTTAAAGTTTGTTTGCAAGTTTTATTTAAAGTTTTGTTTGCAAGTCTCATTTAGTTTTGTTTGCAAGTTTCATTTAAAGTTTCGTTTGCAAGTTTCATCTAAAGTTTCGTTTGCAAGTTTCATTTAAAGCTTCATTTTCAAGTTTAATTTAAAGTTTTGTTTGCAAGTTTCATTTAAAGTTTTGTTTGCAAGTTTCATTTAAAGTTTCGTTTGCAAGTTTCATTTAAAGTTTTGTTTGCAGCTTTCATTTAAAGCTTCATTTTCAAGTTTCATTTAAAGCTTCGTTTGCAAGTTTCATTTAAAGTTTTGTTTGCAAGGTTCATTTTAAGTTTGGTTTGCAAGTTTCATTTGCATCTCTGTTCCATAGAAAGAGGACAGACAGCACCTTTAAGTCTGCTTGGAAGTGGTTTGAGGTCAGCTAAGATTCTTGATGTTGGGCTTCTATTCCTATCTCTGATGTATTATTCTATATCCCTGCAAAATTCTGTTGTGTCAGGATAGAGACACAGAGCACGTTTAGAAGGAAGCAAGAATATCCACATATGCAACATACAGAGATGTGTGAATTTGTATATAATGATTTCATAAAGTCTGACTGGGTTGACTGCCTCACAGTCACAGTATTTCTCAGAAATTAATGAAGCAGAGCTCACTGCAGTCCATACAGAAGAGACCTTCAGCTGTTGTGGTGCAGAGCTTAAACATGACATGGAAAGAATTTGTCATTCATCTGGCTGCATTCAACTGCAGAGCCAACCTGTGCTGTCTGGATACTAAGTTGTAGAAATTCAACAAAGCCATTGTTACATATGGACATTACACAGGCATTAGAACAACTCAGTGGTCAATCAGCATCAAACCCCTCTGGCTGACGCTGCCAATAAAGAGTGTTTCAAAAGAAACCATAAGGCAATTCAGTTCCCGTAATGAATTAACCAGGCAATATTGTACTCTGGGCTCAGTGAGGACACATGAGAAAGAGTTTTTGTCTGAAGATGAATCATAGAATCATAGAATCATAGAATGGTAAGGTTGGAAGGGACCTCAAAGCTCAACCAGTTCCAACCCCCTGCCATAGGCAGGGACACCTCCCACTAGTACAGGTTACTCAAGGCCTCGTCCAACCTGACCTTGAACACCTCCAGGCAGGGAGCAGCCACAACCTCCCTGGGCAACCTATGCCAGTGTCTCACCACCCTCACTACAAACGACTTCCTCCTAACATCCAGTCTAAATTTCCCCTCTGCCAGTTCAAACCCATTGCCCCTTGTCCTGTCGTTGCAGGACCTTGTAAATAATCCTTCCCCAGCCTTCCTGTAGGCCCCCTTCAGATACTGGAAGGCTACTATCCATCAAGAAAGTAGCAAAGTGCTTATTTTCAATGAAGAAAACAACTAAACAAGCCAGAACAACCAAAGCTACCAAGAGAGGTCATCTATCCTGTGCCATTTAATCTCCTGGTAGTCCCCTCCTTCTCAGTTCTGGAACTTGTCCATGTAGCACATTAGGTCACCCTTCTTTCTTCCTCTGCTGACTATAGATCATATAATCATAGAATGGTAAGGTTGGAAGGGACCTCGAGGATCATCTAGTTCCAACCCCCTGCCATAGGCAGGGACACCTCCCACTAGTGCAGGTTACTCAAGGCCTCCTCCAACCTGACCTTGAACACCTCCAGGAAGGGAGCAGCCACAACCTCCCTGGACAACCTGTGCCAGTATCTCACCACCCTCACTGTAGGTGCTGTAGCTTATTAAACTGGACAGCCTCTTTTTCTTGTTATCATTTCCTGAGATCCCAGTTTCACACTTCTAAAACTGGTTTATTCTATTTTAACTATTTCTGTAGCCTTTCTCTTGTCTTCCTTGTTCTTTGGCAGGCCAAATGCTGCTGGTTTTCTTGCACCTTCTTTTTTTGATGTTTCCTGAATCACTTTGAAGCCTTCTACTTTGCCTTGTGACTCTTCAAACATTTGAATTTGTGGAAATGACTCTGGTCATAGAAGCATAGAATGGCTTTGGTTGGAAGGGACCTCAGAGGTCATCTACTCCAACCTCCCCACTATGGGCAGGGTCACCTCGCAACTAGATTCAGCTGCTCAAGGCCTCATCTAACCTAGCTTTGGGCAATCCCAGGGAGGAGGCATCCACAACCTCCCTGGGCAACCTGTTCCAGAGCCTCACCACTTTGGTGTTGAAGAACTTCCTAATATCCAGTCTAAACCTGCCCTCTCTCAGCTTAAAACCCTAACCTTTCTCCTTGTCACACCAGTTATATTTTCTTTTCTAACAACCCCTTCCCATTAGCAACATTTCTCTGTTCCAAAATCCTCTTTCACAGAGTCATAAAATTGTTTCTAAGGTTATTGACTCCAACCATTGACCAAACACCACCATGGCCCTTAAGCTACGTCTCAAAGTGAAACTCTCATGGAACTCTCTTTGTTCTCATGTCAAATCCTTCTCCTCAGCTTTTGCTCTATGTTGTCTTTGCTGTGTATATTTGCCTTGTGTTATTTGGATACCAAGTCCTTAAGGGCACAGGCTGCCACTTTATCTGTGCTTGAAATCCGCAGTGTCAAACTATTGCCCTCCATAAAGCCATAGCGAGGGCACAATTATTTGACTGATGAATCAATTGGAAAGAATTCTTCCAATGATTAATGACTCTGTCATATCAACTAGGACACCTGCTCATTGGTTTTGAGGTCCTGACAAATATACCAGTTGTTAATTATACAAACCATAGCCTGCTTACTGCTTGGGCAAACTTTTAGTGTCATTGCCAAGGCAAAGGGAGTCCCTGAAAGTTCCTTTGCCATCATTTCCTACCCTTCACAATATCTGCTGGAACAGGAAATTTTGTGCTCTGGATTTTGCTTGGTAATGACCTGTTTAAGCTTAAGCTCTCAGAAAAGGCACTGTGAGGAGCAGGAGCACAGGCAAAGATGGAGGACTGAAGCAGCCAGCAGAAGAAAGCAGTGTACTTAGAAAACTAATTTTCCTCTAAGTATGGTAGATTGCAGCTCCCTGAAGCAGAGTCCTTGCATTCAGAAAACCAATTTCTGGCAGATTACAGAGGTTATTCCCCTTTGGTTTTCCAGCATCAGACAGGAGATGGGAATGGAGAACCCTCTCTCAGGGGGCTGGCAGCTTCACAAAAAAACAGATGGGACCTGACAGGCTATTTCCAGGAGATGGAGTCTCTGAAGCAGGAAGCAAGGATGCCTGAAAGAGTATGGAGAAAGCTCCTGCTCTTAAACTGGGTGAATCAAGGACTCATTTGACAGGAGGCAGCATCCTTTCACAGGCTACCAACTGTCATGTTTGTTATGTGACACTCTTCTCACTCAAGGGTTGTACTATGGATTGGGAGATATTTGGCTAGTGGAATGTCTGCCCTGGGCACCACAAGCTGTCTCTGCTTGCTTTTGACAAGAACCATTTGTTTGACTTTGTCAGTTTGTGCCCCTCCCTTAATCTCTAGCCTCTGTCACGTAAAAAAACTACCTCAGAGAGCACATCACATCTCCTCTCCTTGTGCCACCATTTAAATCTCACCCATCAGGGACTCAATGCATCCCACTTTTTTTTTTTTTTTTCCCTTTATTGCTTACCAATCCTTTAAAACTACAAAGCAATTATTTTCTGAAAATGCTCTGCATAGAAACAGTTAGAGGTCTGCTTATGCCAACCTTTGAAACTCAGATCTCTCATCTTGAAACTGTAATTGAGTGTTTGCAGGAGCTGCACACCGCATCTGTCAGAGCAGGGGCATCCCCAAGGAGCTGGCTCTGTGCTTTGCAGGAGTGCAGGCAGGTACTCTTCTTCACCAGCTGCAGGGAAGTGTGCCAGCTTTTTAGCTGTTGATGAGAACAAGCTTCTGCAGAAAGAAAAGAAAACTGGATAAAAGGAGCTAAGATGTAGGTCCTGATCTAGTCTGCCAAACATAGGTGCTAAATTTGAAGTTATTGGAGAAAGGTAGCTAAGTGTATTCCTCCAGAGGGCTGTTCAAAGCATAAATGCTTGTGCCACTTAAAACAGAGATGTACTGAAAATGCAGCTTTAAGCATGGGAGCTGGTATGTGTGCAAGACAACAGGTGTGGCTCCTAGTGCAGGAGTTCACCTTGATCAGAGACTGAAGGCTCAGATACAGGCGGCAAGGTGTGAAAATCCACACCAGATCTAGTGCTGATTTCAAACACTTGTCTTGTGGAGGAGCTTCTTCCCATCCTTGAGGAAAACAAAGCTAAACAAAACCAAAACAACAAACAAAACCCCCAAACAAATGAATAAAAGCTAACAAAATGGAGATGGCAATAAAACCTCACTGACACAGAAGGCAGGAATTAAAATACAACCTGAACCTAAGTGGTGAAAGTTCTAGCAGACTACATCATCTCCAGAGATCCCTTCCAACCCCTACCATTCTATGATGCTGTGATTCTATAGTTCCATGATTAGGAGTCATGAGTCCATGCAGTCACTTTAGCTTTAGGTCATCTCCCACCTTCCTGCTCCTGGGCTGTGGCAGAGTCTGAGGTGACCCCCAGTTAAATCCCTACTGGTGCTATGGGTACCCTTGAGAGCTGGTCTGTGGGTACAGCACTTGCAGCTCTGTGCCCTATGCTCTCATTTACAGCTAGGCAATTCTTGGAAAGCAACTTTATTGCTGCACGTTGCAGAGCTATTCCAGGGGATCCTTTCCTCACTTCGGCTGTTGACCCAACCAAAAAAAAAAAAAACCTTTATTATAGCCATACATCATCACATCTTGCATAGATTTCAATACATTTTGCATCAGCTTTTTGTCTTCCAGGAAAGTCACTGCATCCTTACATGGGTAATAGAGTTATTGCTTGTGGCAATATTAGGAACAGGTTTCTAATATCTTTTGCCATCAGAAATGTGCATTCCAATGAATTTCAAACAAATAGGAAACTGAATCTGGTGTCATGGAAGCCTTATGTAAAGTTGGATTTTTATATGCACCCCAACGTGTTTGTCGCTGCACACCCATTCACACAGCAAAGATACGCATATGTTCATCGAGTTTTAATTAATAGAATCCTTGCCAATTCCTCTTTAGACCTTTATTATCCCTTTCTTTTAATGTACTTCATTCATCACTTTTAAAAATTAGACCAATTTAGTAACGTAATTTGAATCCATAATTGAATTTGCCAGCTACTCTCAGACTTTACAAGTTAATCAAATGCCATAGTTTTAAACACATTTTCAGTGCTTGGGAAAAAAAAAACAAAACAAAACAAAAAACCAACAACCTATGTTGGAGTCCAATCAGCCCATTTCAAATGGGAAACTCATATCTCATTCTCAGCCAGGTTCTGTGCTGATTAAACTTTCTCTCCTCACAAATAATAGACTTTCCCCCCCCCCCCACCTTCCCTGATAAAAATTAATAACATAAGGGTGCGTGGAAGGATGAATAAAGTATAATTCTAGTTAAAAATGGGAAATGACAAATAAATGAAAAATGTTAAGTGAGGTGGAAGAGAGATGTGTAATTGAGCAGCACTAGAACCATATGTCAAATGCCTTCATGGGAAAAGGCAGGAAAGGAAAATCCCAGCAGCAGCTCTGTGAAAACACCAGAGCAACTGCTTCTCTTTCTATCCAGAGTGCTGTGGACTCACCAGGGACATTTCATGTGGGCTGGCATTTGACAGGTTAGTGTCTCTGTTTCTGTGTGCTGCCTCTTTCTCTCTCTCTTGGGCTACCAGAAATTAACTCAGCTTAGGTTGGACTGGCATGAGTCATCTGTCAGAATCGCAGACCCACAGAATGTTAGAGGTTGGAAGGGACCTCCAGAGATCATTGAGTCCAACCCCTCTGCCAAAAGCAGGATCACCTAAGGAAGTCCAAACAGGAATGCATCCACTGGGTCTTGAATGTCTCAGGAGAAGGAGACTCCACAACCCCCTTGGGCAGCCTGTTCTGATGCTCCATCACCCTGACTGTGAAGAAGTTTCTCCTCACTACATCAGAAAGTTGGCTTGTTTTAAGCCCTGATAAACTTGAATTATTACTTAGCAGATTTGCCTGGATTTGTGTCAGGCTTGATTTGAAAAGCCTGAGCAGCAAACAGTGTATAGATTTATGTAGCATGTTTCTGAACTTGTGTGTGTGTGTGGAGTAGGAGAAAAGAAAATGCTACCTCTTTGTGGAAAATCATCATTGAATCATTAAGGTTTGGAAAAAACCTCTATAGTCATCAAGCAATGCATTGGGTATCATGAAAAAGTCCTTTGCAGTGAGGGTGGTGAGACACTGGCACAGGTTGCCCAGGGAGGTTGTGGAGCACAGAAGCACAGAATGTGATCTTTGATCACATTGGGTGATTCTGTGCTCCACAACCTCCCTGGAGGTGTTCAGGACCAGACTGGATGAGGCCTTGAACAACCTGTTCTAGTGGGAGGTGTCCCTGCCTATAGCAGGGGGTTGGAACTGGATGAGCTTTGAGGTCCCTTCCAACCTAAACCATTCTATGATTCTATGATCTGTGCCTTAAAAAGTAGGATTAAATACCAGGAAGTCAATATTTGATTTGGTACACTGTGACACCTGAGTGCACATCATGTCCAGCTGTTAACCCTTCACCACTGTGCCCACTCAACAATTCTCCCCATGTGCTATGTCTGCACATTTTTGAACACCTCCAACAATGGTGACTCCACCACCTCCATAGGCAGCCTATTCCAGTGCTTCAGAACCCTTTTGGTGAAGAAGTTTTTCCTAACATCTAATCTAAACCTCTTCTGGCACAGTGTGAGGCCATTTCCTTTCATCCTATCATCAGCTGCTTGGGAAAAAGAGACCAACACCCACCTCACTAAAACCTCCTTTTGGGTAGTTATAGGGAGCAGTGAAGTCTTCCCTCATCCTCCTTTTCTCCCATCTAAATAACCCCAGTTCCCTCAGCTGCTCCTCATGAGACCTGTTCTCCAGACCCTTCATGTTTTTTGAGCACCTCAACCCGTTAGAGGTTGGAAAAGACCTCCAGAGATCATTGAACCCAACCCCTCTGCCAAAGCAGGATCACCTAGGGAAGTCCAAACAGGAATGTACCCAGGTGGGTCTTAAATGTCTCAAGAGAAGGAGACTCCAGCACCTCCCTGGGCAGCCTGTTCCATAACATATCCTAATATCAAACAAGGATTTGAAAATCCATGCAATGCCATCAGAAATGGCTCTACAAACAGCTCGTTTTCCTCCCCCTGGCTGTATAACTTTACCAACAGAGGCATAAAGATTCATGCCATTATATTTTGTTTAAAAAAAAAAAAATTAAAAATTAGAAATCTAAAATCTGCTCATGAAAACAGCTAAAACTCTAGCAGCAGAAAATTGATTTTGTCAATCTATTCTACATCTCTTTACGAAACCTTTGTTTGTGTGGCTGTATTGATTCTCAGTGCAGATATGCTCCTTCATTTTAATAGCATCCCTCTGGTTTTTCTTAGTTTCTTGGCTTGTGAGCAGAAATGTTGAGCAAATGATTCAGTGCAAACAACATAACCCTTTGCCCTTCCTCTCAACAAAAGCAATGTTGTCTGTACTGCATAAAATACAGAACTTTTAACAGCACTAAAAAGTCTTCCAAATGACACCGTGTGGCTTCGTGACATAATTGCTAGGAGCTCTCTGAACTCCTTTCTTAAACAGCTTTTCTGGGCAACCAGTAAAGCCACCCCAGCTAATGACACGTGGGCAGCAGAGCTTCAGGGAGACAAAAAGGCAATGGTCCTTAGGTGGCAGGGAAAAGAAACTGGAAAAGGAGAGGTCATGTGCTGATGCTGAAATGAGAGATGTTTCTGCCCACTGCTCCTACTTTTCTTTCTTTGCTTTGTTGTATTTTGGGTTGGTTTGTTGTGGTTGGATTGGTTTGTTTTTGGTATTTTTTTCCTCCTCTGCTGTTAGCATCACCCAAATGTTTTCACGCCGCTTCCCTTTCCTCCTGTTGCCAATTTCACAGAACAAAGCCACAAAATCTCAGTCGCCTGACACGCTGCAGTCAAATCTTCACCTCAGTTAAGTGAGGAAACAGTCAGGCTCTCGTTAGTTCCTGAGCTCTAAGGCTACCTGCCTCTCAGAGCATGAACTTCTGCCAGCTCTTTGATGTGCACATGATACTGGGATGCAACAGCAGTAATTGTGTTGCTAAACACTTACTGCTGGAGACTCCTTCCTCCATTCCCTTCATCAGCTACCTCATAGAATCATAGAATGGTAAGGTTGGAAGGGACCTCAAAGCTCAACCAGTTCCAACCCCCTGCCGTAGGCAGGGACACCTTCCACTGTCACAAGTTACTCAAGGCCTTGTCCAACCTGACCTTGAACACCTCCAGGGAGGGAGCAGCCACAACCTCCCTGGGCAAACTGTGCCAGTGTCTCACCACCCTCACTGCAAAAAACTTCCTCCTAACATCCAGTCTAAATCTCCCCTCTGCCAGTTCAAACCCATTGCCCCTTGTCCTGGCATTCCCAGACCTTGTCAATAGTCCCTCCCCAGCCTTCCTGTAGCCCCCTTCTGATCCTGGAAGGCTACTCTAAGGTGTCCTGGAAGCCTTCTCTTCTCCAGGCTGCAGAGCCCCAACTCCCTCAGCCTGTCCTCACAGCAGAGCTGCTGCAGCCCTCTGAGCATCCTTATGGCCTCCTCTGGACTGGCTCCAACACTTCCATGTCCTTCCTGTGCTGGGGGCTCCAGAACTGCACACAGGACTCCAGGTGGGGTCTGAGGAGAGCAGAGCAAAGGGGCACAATCCCCTCCCTTGCCCTACTGCCCACACTGCTCTTGATGCAGCCCAGGACTCGGTTGCTGTCTGGGCTGCACTCACACTGCAGCCTCAGGTTGAGCTTTTCATCACCCCAGACTCCCAAGTTCCTTTTCCTCAGGGCTGCTCTCAACCATTCCTCACCTAGCCTGGAGTTGTGCTTGGGATTGTGCCTACCCAGGTGCAGGACCTTACACTTGGCCTTGTTGAATTTCATGAGGTTGGCCTGGGCACAGCTCTGCAGCCTGTCCAGGTCCCTCTGGATGGATCCCTGCCCTCTAGCAAGTCGACTGTGCCACACAGCTTGGTGTCATCTGCAAACTTGCTGAGGGTGCACTGATTCCTCTGTCTATGGCACTGACCTCACCTGGCTCTGCCTGATCTGTGCTACCGCTTCTTCAGCAGGAAAGGAAATGAGTCCAACATCACTGCACGGTGATGTTTCACCCTATTTTGACATTTCTTTTCATTGGTAAAAGCCAAGAATAGTTCCAAATCACTCTTCTATTAATTTAAATGTTTCTGTGTATTTTTATCCTAAATGGAACATGTAATAAGTATATTAAGTATAATGAAGAGCACTGCGATTCTCTGTTGCCCTTTGTTTCCATTAAATAATTAAGTGGCGGGGGAAATTATGCTTAAATTCTCTTTTATTATTTAGCAGTCATTTTAAAGTCTTACAGAAGTAGTGTTCCTGGCAGTGTTGCTCCTGTGTAGCCCACAACAGAGAAGCAAACTAGTTAATTGAGTTAGTTATATTTTCTGAGCTTATTTGCTGTCCTCATTTAGGATTTTCAATAAGGGCTCCAGCGACGTTGTGCTAATTTTATCTTTAAATAGCAAGAAGAAGAAGGAGAAAAAAAAAGCAAAAAACAAAAAACCAGGGAGCATTGGCTGGTATAAAAAAGACCATTTAATTCTCAGTGGGTATCAAAGTCAGTGAAATAGTACTTAGAGCTTCAATTAATGTTTGGCTAAAGGCCAAAGAAAAATTAACAAAGATCTGGAATACACTTCTCAGACTGATTTTTATTTTTTCTTTTTTTCCCTGATAGAATTATACTTTTAAAAGTAAGTCCTGCTAGGCTTTAAGTCCCCCAAACCTGGGCTCATTTCCAAATTTAAGCTTGAAGATTTATTGCATTTCCACCCCCTATTCTGCTTCCCAGGCACTATCTGCTTTCGGCAATTAATACAAACGTTATGGGGTTTGATTTGCTTCACTGCAGCATGTGAACTCCATTTCTTTTCATTTGCAGCTCTGAAACAGCACAAGCCTCTTTGTGACAGACTTTCCCATGCAGCAGCACTGCTCACTGAGCCATGGGCTCACACCATCAGAGTCAGCTGCACAGGCTGCATCCCTCTTGTTTTAGTTTAGATGTGCTCGCTTCGCGCCACGCCAAGGAAGGCATTTAGACAGACAGGTGTTCTAACTGGGTGGCAAATGGGGTTTTCACCCATCTCATAGAATCTTAGAGTCATAGAATGGGAAGGTTGGAAGGGATCTCAAGGATCATCCAGTTCCAACCCCCTGCCATAGGCAGGGACACCTCCCACTAGTACAGGTCACTCAGAGCCTTGTCCAACCTGGCCTTGAACAACTCCAGGGAGGGAGCAGCCACAACCTCCCTGGGCAACCTGTGCCAGTGTCTGACCACCCTCACTGCAAACAACTTCCTCCTAACATCCAGTTTCAGTCTCCCCTCTGCCAGTTCAAACCCATTGCCCCTTGTGCTGTCGTTGCAAGACCTTGTCAATAGTCCCTCCCCAGCCTTTCTGTAGGCCTCCTTGAGATACTGACTAATGACACACACACAGATTTGGGTTAGGATGGAGGTGAAGAAGCCCCACAGCTAAGAACATTACATGACCACTCCAGGGACTTCATTTATTTTTTGCTGTGCAGGGTGATGTTCTTGCATGGCCCCACATTCTTTTGCCTACCCAGTGGGTAGGCAATGGGTTTGAAATGGCAGAGGGGAGAATGAAAGTGGATGTTAGGAGGAAGTTCTTTACAGTGAGAGTGGTGAGGCACTGGCACAGGTTGCCCAGGGAGGTTGTGGCTGCTCCCTCCCTGGAGGTGTTCAAGGCCAGATTGGACGAGGCCTTGAGTGACCTGTACTAGTGGGAGGTGTCCCTGCCTATGGCAGGGGGTTGGAACTGGATGATCCTTGAGGTCTCTTCCAACCTTACCATTCTGTGGTTCTATGACTCTATACCCCAGAGTACCGCTGATTTTCTTAGCCAGGAGGGCAAATTGCTGACTCATGGTGAGGTTTTTGTCCAGCAACTTCCATCTAAGCAGTCAAGATAACTGATTCAGTAGCACCTGAAGGGAGGTTGGAGTGAGGAGGAGGCAGCCTCTTCTCCTTCGTGTTAAGTGCCAGGGCTAGAGGAAACGGTTCCAAGCTGCACCAGAGGAGGTTCAGGCTGGATATTAGGAAGTATTTCTTCACTGAAAGGGCTCTCAAACACTGGAATGGTCTGCCCAGGGTGGTGGAGTCACCATCCCTGGGGATGTTCAAGCAGCCTGTGGACCCGCTGCTTAGGGACATGGTTTAGTGCTGACCCTTCAGTGCGGGCTCGATGATCGAACTGGATAATCCTTGAAGTCTTTTCCAACTGGATGTATTCTGTGATTCTGTGGTTCTCTCAGCTCTGTAAACATTTCAAAATATCCAGGCTGCTAGAAAAACAAGTCCTAATGTCCAAAGAAGTATGAGCAGGAGCCCTGCTGTGAAATATTTTTTTCCTTGTAGGTTGGAGCTGACATTTATAACAGCAGTAAAGCAATTGTTGGAGCTTAATAGCATGATGCATTCTCAGCTACTGCTATGTGCACATATCAGCCAAGATAGCCTCTCCTATCAGCTGGTATCAGCCAGTCTAGCAGTCAAGAGACAATGATGTGTCATCTTGTCACAGTTAAAAATAATTCTGTGAAACTTAGACTATCACACAGTTTGTCAAGTACACTTAATTGAGTTAAAGCAGCTCAGCTACTGATCAAATCCCTGCGGCATCACACTAACATAACAGGCAGCAGCAGCACATGACGCTACAAATTATGAAGAGTCTTAAATGATAGGTAAATAATTTGGATTCCAAGACTGGGGATGGATCAGAGGGCTGCAATAAACCCTAAATGCAGTGCCTCAGTAGTACCACATCTACTTGCATTTTTTTTTTCTTTTTCCTGTGTTCACTTTTATGTCCTGATGAGCTACATGTGAAATTACAGCTTCTAAACGAGCCACTTTGGTTTGTTCCTTTCAAATCTGAATTCACACTGGTTTGATTTCAGTGTGATGCCCATTTTCAATTTTCCACAGGTATTTTAATGCATCTCCTGTCCATGTTTCTTATTTAATGAGACACACACCACACAGTGCTAAGCTGTGAGCTGGCATTGTTTTTCATGTATTATTCAACTTTAGAAAAAGAAATAAATATATCCTGCTCTGATTCTTCCCACCTTGCTTTTGTATTGCCACTGTTCACTAATTCTCCGTGGCTCTGACTGGAGTATTAATATTAATATGCCACATTCAGCAGTGCAAGGGGTTCTCTCAGGATTGCATCTGCTCTGAAAGCCACTTGCAACAGCAGAAAACGACTGTCACAGTGAGCTGCTCTTTTCTCTAAGTTAAGAAGGAAAAGAAAAAGAGGCACAGGACCACAGGATGTCAGGGGTTGGAAGGGACCCAAAGAGATCATCCAATCCAATCCCCCCTACCAGAGCAGGACCAGACAGTCTAGCTCAAGTCACACAGGAACACATCCACACAGACCTTGAAAGTCTCCAGAGAAGGAGACTCCACAACTTCTCTGGGCATCCTGTGCCAGGGCTCTGGGGCCCTTCCAGTCAAGTTCCCCCTTGTGTTGAACTGGAACCTCCTGTGCTGCAGCTTCCATCCATTGCTCCTTGTCCTATCCCAAGGAACAAGTGAGCAGAGCCTGTGCCCCTGCTCCTGACCCGCAGCCCTCAGATTTTTATAAACATTTATTAGATCCCCTCTCAGTCTTCTCTTATCCAGACTAAGCAGCCCCAGGTCCCTCAGCCTCTTCTCACCAGGCAGTGCTCCAGTTCCCTCATCATCCTCATAGCCCTCTGCTGGACCCTCTCCAGCAGATTCCTGTCCTTCTGAAACTGTCCAGAAATGTAAGACGAGAGCTGTGTGAGCCCAAGGGATGCCAGGCACACACCTGGTGGGAAGAAACACTTCCTGAGCTAATTTTGTTATCAGCTTGTGCAAATTGCAATTCATTTCTTTCTAGTCCAAGTCGTTCACTCTTAGTCCAGCCCACACACGTAGATGTATTACCTGATGTCTGGTGTAGGTCACTGATAGCTGCATATCCAGTTCCATGGAGTGGGAATTTTAGTCATCAAAGAAGCAACAGAGACTTGTACACAGAAGCCCAGAATGTGGTGTATGTTAGAAGGGACCTCTAAAGCTCACTAATCCACTCCACCCCCTCCACTAAAGCAGGTTCTTCTAGATCAGGTTGCACAGGAGTGTCCAGAAAAGGAGACTCTAAAAGCTCTCTAGACAGCCTGGTGCAGTGCTCTGCCACCTTCACAGCAAAGAAGTTTTTTCTTGATGTGCTCAAAACCCTGAACCATTGTCAGACCAGGGCAGAGGTGCTGCCAGTTCTGCTCTTTTCCTCATCAGATTAAAAGTGATGTTCTAAATATGGGAAAGTGAACCTCAGAAAATGATATTGTTTTAGGAGAACTGCCTTTTGGAGCACAGATAAATAATATGGGGATTTCCTCTATTGATAATGCTCGCCCTCATTTTGAGAAAACAACTGTGTTCAGTTCTGGTCCCTTCAACTTAAGAAAGATGCTGAGGTGCTTCAAGGTGTCCAGAGAAGGGCAGCAAGGCTGGGGAGGGGCCTGGAGCACAGCCCTGCAAGGAGAGGCTGAGGGAGCTGGGGGTGTGCAGCCTGCAGAAGAGGAGGCTCAGGGCAGACCTCTACAACTATGTGAAGTGAGGTTGTAGCCAGGTGAGGTTAGGCTCTTCTCCCAGGCACTCAGGGACAGAACAAGAGCACACAACCTCAAGCTGTGCCAGGTCAGGTTCAGGCTGCATGTTAGGAGGAAGTTCTTGGCAGAGAGAGAGAGAGATTGGCATTGGAATGGGCTGCCCAGGGAGGTGGTGGAGTGCCCATCCCTGGAGGTGTTTAAAGTGAGATTGGATGAGGCACTTAGTGCCATAGTGTAGTTAATTAGAAGGGTTAGGTGATAGGTTGGACTCAATGATCCTAGAGGTCTTTTCTGTGATTCTGTAAATATGTCAGCTTTCAGTTTAAAGACAAATGCAGTGGTATCTACTTTCCAGTTTCTAGTAAAGTGCTGCCACTTGCTACCATTTCATCCACAATGTAAGAAAAAATATAGTAAAGAAAAAAAATATCTATGTCACATCAGAGAATTTCTCACCTTCCAACTCAATAAGCTACTAAATCACTTGGACACTCTTAAAGAGTCTTCAGTTGGAGGTCTTGTCATTCCTCTTCATCTTTAAAAAGAGTGGTGGTTTGCTGTCATTTACACTTGGCCTACTAAGTACAAAACTGAAATCTTATTTTCTCATGGAAGAAAGGAAGGTTTGGAGCAGACACCTTCCCCAAGTTGTGTTTCTCTCTGCTTGTGTAGCTGGGCTCAGGTTAAAGAAGTAGTTCTTCTAATCTCTGAACAATCTGTCCTCCTGGAGCTGCTGTATTTTTTCTGTTTCTAGACTATCAAGTAGAATCAGGATGTACATCAATTGCATTTATTCCCAGGTTAGCTGTCCACTAGCATAAAAAAACAAAACAAAAACAAACAAACAAAAAAAGAGTAAGGAAATGGAAGCAGACTAAAGTGGCATAAAGGACAGATGATTTTTCTACTCAAGTTTCGTCTTGAGTGTGCAGATAGTGTCCTCTTGGGATGACTCAAAAGCATAAGCAACATTTCCCTGATCCAATATCTGGTCTTATGATGGCAGATTTTGCATTTGTTTTCCTCTAGGAAAGTCTTCTCTGACCTGAATAAATTGCTCTGCATGGAAGTCCAGCAACTTTGTGAGATATTCTTTGGTTTTCCTCTATAATTTGGAATCTGCATTGGATTTTCATTCAGTCAGAAGTTACCTGCAAACCAAGTAGTAACTACATGCAAGTTTTCCTGGCATCACTGATTTTATCCTACTTTCTTGGGCCTTTTTATACAGTATGTTTATCACAGTTAAAAATCATAGAATCATAGAATGGTAAGGTTGGAAGGGACCTCAAGGATCAACCAGTTCCAACCCCCTGCCATAGGCAGGGACACCTCCCACTAGTACAGGTCACTCAAGGCCTCATCCAGCCTGGCCTTGAACACCTCCAGGGAGGGAGCAGCCACAACCTGCCTGGGCAACCTGTGCCAGTGTCTCACCACCCTCACTGTAAACAACTTCCTCCTAACATCCAGTTTCAATCTCCCCTCTGCCAGTTTAAACCCATTGCCCCTTGTCCTGTGGTTGCAAGACCTTGTCAATAGTCCCTCCCCAGCCTTCCTGTAGCCCCCTTCAGATACTGGAAGGCTACTCTAAGGTGTCCTGGAAGCCTTCTCTTCTCCAGGCTGCAGAGCCCCAACTCTCTCAGCCTGTCCTCACAGCAGAGCTGCTGCAGCCCTCTGATCATCTTTGTGGCCCTCCTCTGGACTCACTCCAACACTTCCATGTCCTTCCTGTGCTGAGGGCTCCAGAACTGCACACAGTCCTTCTCTCACCTTTTTTTTTTTTTTTCTAATAGGCTTTCAATTGTGTCTATCACAACTTTTCGTTTACAGCCTGCTAATGTAACACTCAGAAACACCACTACCAGATTCCACTCCTCTTTTCTCGGTGTGCTAGAGTGGCACAGTCTCAGAAAGAGATGAATATGAATCGTGTTGATGAATTATTCTTTTTATCATTCCAGGGAAAAAGGTCTAAGGCACTCTAGACCCTCTCTCAATAGAAGTTTAGAGAGGAAATAATCTGCAGTAACAGATTGTGAACAGCTGTTGAACAAGAAAGCAAATCATGTCATCGTGTCAGCACTTAAACCAGTAATAGCTGGTTTATAATGGAGGAAAGCAGAAGACATTCCAAATACCAGGGACAGAAAGACGTAGATTGCCTTCATAAAATCTTGTCTTTACAAGGGTACTTAAGTACTCTTTAAATGTAATTCATCATCTCAGACAATCCTGTAGGATGATACATTTCTCTACACACTGCCAGTTTGTTCCCTCTGGATGCAGTTTGCATCCTCATACCCAGCTGCTTAACGTTTTCGGGTTTATCTGCTTGTCAGGGATAGCTGAAAACAGTAACAGGGCATAGGCACTGTGTGAGCACTGATGTAATCAAAAAATTGAAGGATTATTCACTCCAAAAAAAAATAAATAAATAAAAGAAAGAAAAGGGATTAAAAAAAAAATTGTACAGGTGGAAATCAAGAGAAAAGATTTTTTTACTTTCTTGCAAGAGCGGCAGGAGTAGAATTTGTCTCCGGTTGGAAAATAAATTAGGGAAGAACAATGCTGCTATTTGCAAACAGATTATCTGTGCCAGAGTAAGAAATACCAGGTGCAAATTCACAGTGCTGAAAAACAACTTTGTATGGACTGTGTTATCACGTCCTGCATAATCATTTTGCCAAACCCACTGCAAGCATACAAATGTGGCTTTATTTTATTAATTTGTTTTTTGATATATTGGTGATCACTGGCATTCTTTATTAGCATTTATTGTATTCATTTTGGAAGCAAATGCAAGGTGCTGTAGAATGTCCAATAAAGCAAAGATTTGCCTCAGGATATTCACAGTGCACAAAAAAAGGGAATTATCAGGGGACAGGTCAAGGTTATGTTTGCTGCAGCGCATTCGGAATTGCAGAGAGGTTTGATTTTCAAGTTCCTTTTCAAGCCAAGAGAAAGGAAAGGGAAATGTTTGGTTTCATTCATAGTTTTCATTTACTGCTGTCTTTTGTAAAACTGTTTGAAACTCTTTTAGAAAAGAATTAACTGAAACAAATTCACTCAACATCACACAGATTGACCAGTAGTTTGAATCAGCTCGAATTTATGTTCTTCAGCAAGTAAAGCATGAGAATGAAAATGCTGCTGAGCTCTACCACTCATCCCAACAGAGCTAACACTACTGGAACGGCTACACCATCTGTTGAGGGAAGGTCCCAAGATCAGTTTAATGCTGAAGTACCCAAAACCATTTCAGAGAAGTCATAAACCTAGCACAAAGCTGAAGCATCACTGATCCCTCCTAGGTTTGCACAAGTGGCACAGGAACCTCATGTTTATAAAGATGTGCAGGTGAGTGCCAGAGGCTGGAGCCAGGCTCTGCTCAGTGATGGTAAATGACAGGCCAAGGGGCAATGGTGGAAGCTGAGGCATAGGAAATTTCATTCAAACATGAGGAGGAATTTTTTCCCTGTGAGGGTGACAGAGCACTGGAACAGGCTGCCCAGGGGAGTTGTGGAGTCTCCCTCTCTGGAAATATTCAAGACCCACTTGGTGCATTCCAGTGTCCTGCTCTGGCAGGGGGGTTGGACTGGATGAGCTTTTGAGGCATCTTCCAGCCCCTGACTTGCTATGATTCCGTGAACACAGTGATGCAGACAGATGAGCATTTAGAGGATAGTCAGTCCCAGACTGTGCCTTTAACCTTGCAACAGCCTCTGTTTAAGTGTGATAAATTTTAGGTATTTGCTATTAAAAATCCAAAAGACAGTGAAATTCAACTGAGTCCAGTACCATTCAAGGCTCAAAGAAGTCTTTTGCTTACTTACCAGTAAAGGACAACTCACACAGTTGTCTGTTTAATTGTCTCTCACAATTAAACTAAATTTTCAACATGTCCAAGAAATGTTGAGGAGCAGAACATTGCTTTGAGCCTCAAACAGTTTATAACTGCTGAAGCATGTTGGGATGAGTGCAGGCTTAGTCAGCTGCAGTTTGGTTGGCAGCAGTTCTCTAGCATTGGTGGCAAGCAAAACCAGAGGAATTGTGTGCTGTCAAGCTGCTTATTACAGAATGGTGTTTGTCAGTGCCATGGTCTAGTTGATGTGGTGGTGTTAGGTCATAGGTTGGACTTGATGATCTCAGAGGTCTATTCCAGCCTCAATAATTCCTTGAAGTATGAGTACTCTATCTATGCCAAGCTCAGAACCTGGACACTGCACTGCTGTAAAGGTGCTGCTGTGCACACTTTGCTGTGCTGGGCACCAGTGTACATTAAAGATAGAACACTTCAGTGAGTCTCTAAAGATCTTTAACACAATTGGTTTTCTTTTTGCCTAATAGAGCAGATTTGTAGTTGCCATCATCAGCGAGTCTAATAAACTACAACAATCAGTGACTCAATGAATTATTATGCAATTTATTCCAGGCAACAATTCTGAAGTACAAATATGATTTCTGCACTCAGCAACAAGCAACAGAAAAAGAAACATGAATTCCCATTAAAAGAAACATGAATTTCTGTTATTGCTGCTTTCACTCTTACAGCTGTTTTCATAGGACCAACTCTGGCAGTTAGATCTACAAAGAGATTAATCATCTAAAGGGGGACTTTTGCAGAGTAGAGCTGTTCATGTTTGATTAGTGGGACTCAGACTATACCAAACAAGATGTAAAATCCCTTTACAGGCAGTGGAGAGGCAGCTCAGAGGTGATCCAGAGCATCAGTCAGATCCCTTTGTCAGACAGCATGGTTAACTGTTTGCTGCCATTGCTCTGTTGATGTCCCTATGAGTGCCTGGAGCCTCCACTTGCCTGAGCTTTCACCAGCAGACTTCCCTTGACATCTAATATTTTGGGTTTTGTGCTGGTTTGAGGCTAATTAGAATATTTTAATAGAGAAAATTACACTCTAGGCTGTGAAAGGAAAACATCATGATGTCTGCTTCACTCATAGGCTTGCTGAGAAATTGTTTGGGAACAATAACCAAAACATTAGATAAGTCAGTCTCTCTGTCTCTTGCTGGAGCAGGAGCTGCTGGGGTGATCTAGCAGCTTCTGGGCTCTGGCTCCTGTGCTGATTAATCCTCACTAACCACTTTTCTTCTAGCCCCCTTGGCTGATCCTCCTAATTTACCCTGCACGTAAGGCAAACCTTGGGGTAAGGTACAGGGGTGGGGATAAGGTGGAAGGGTGGTTGGGAGCCCCTCCTGGGGTTCTCTATTAAAATATTCTAATTAACCTCAAACCAGCACAGGTTTGCTCAGAAGTATTAGTCTTGCTGCCACTGAACAATTAAGTAACTATATTTAGTCTTTGCCCCTCTGGCCTCTGATTTTCCAGTCAGCTGCAGGTGATGCCTGGCTGTGAAACATGGTTCTGATCATCTGCCCCCACAGTGCCCATCAGGCACTGGAGAGCCATGCAGCTGAGGAACAAGGGCTGAGAACTGATCCTGCAAAGAGAAAATGGTGGTGTGTTTGCTTCTGACTTCATAATTCCAGGGTTTATTGAAGGTGAAGACAGGAAGACTGCAAGGCTGCAGCCATGCCGGAATAGCAAGGTGTGAGCCCAGACCCAACTGGAGTCCAGGACCAAACCCTGCACTAAGCACAGCATCTGCTTTCAGGTTGAGGACCAGAATCCAGGACTCTTCCTTCTGCCACCTGCTTTAATCCATTTAATTTAATCCATTTAATCCATTTAATTTCAGAAGTGAACCCTAGGAAGGAAAATGGGAATCAACTTTTCAATACCTGGTTTTACTAAGGCAGCAAATCTTAGCTTTAAAGTATAGTGAGGAAGATACCAAAGCAGGATAGTTCCTCTGTGCTAAGGTAGGGAATTAGTGGCATGAATCAACTGGGAGAATCAAAGACTTGCTACCAAGGGAGATTTCTAAGACACTTTTCACTTCTCCTGCAAAGCCTCTGCCAGGAACAAGGCAGGTAGACCTGCCTGCCTTGAGGTTGAAAGAGGCAGTAGATGTGCTTCCTACTCTTTTTTTTTTTTTTTCATATCATCCCAAGTGTTCTTTAAAAATAGATTATAAGCCTGAGAGGTGGAATCTGGGAAGCAATTCTGCAGATAAACACCAGTGTGAAAGAGAGGAAGGAAATTTATGTGATTATCAGAGAAAAAAATCTTACATCAGCTCCTTAGAGGGGACGGAGCAGGGTTTAGCACAGCAGTTGCCAGCCTTTTTCTTAGACTGGCCCCAAGTTCCTACTATTACTTCCCTAGAAGGTTTTTTCCAGGCCCTTACTGCTGACTTTGCCTTCCACACCATTTTTGGACACAACACATTCCCTCCAGGAATGTGGGACTTAGTGGATACATGGAGCATAACCGGTCTGAGCCTTTCTCTGCCTGGCTTCTGCCTCACTGTTACTGGAGGCTTGGGGTGAGAGGTTGCAGACCAAGGGTGGCAAAGAAAACTCAGGTGATCTGTGGGGTGGGTGTAAGGAGAGACCACCTGCAAGGCCAATTGTACACCATGGCTTCATTCATCTCTGGAATGCAATCTTGCTGGAGTTGAAGAGGCAGAAGTAGCACTGAAGGGCTAGGGAAGATCAGGGCAAGAGATGAAGATGAATAGTTGAATTTGCAGCACTGTCTCTTCCTCCCCGTACTGCAGTGCTTGCCTTGCATTAAAAAAAAAAAAAAACCCATAAAGAAAAGCCATGGGACAGACCTCTTACTGACACCTCTCCATGCTTTCATGGTTTCAAACCTCTCTAGCTGACACACCTGATCTAGGAGAAAATATTGCCTTTCTGCTGAAGTGTTCACAGCTGCTGAGGGGAAATCAGACAGCTACCTGGGCTCCAACCAGCACAGGGAAGAGAAGTTCTCATCTTTCATAGGAACATGTTGTCACCCACCAGGATCTACATAGAGCAGCCTGCCCATCATCACAGGTGGGGCATAGCCTTCATGTAGGGCTGAAGGTCTCTACAATTGCAGTTGTACTGAACACATCTAGAGCAAATCCTACATGAACCAGTGCCTGTGGTGCAAAGCTTAGTGTCCCAGGCTCTTGGTGCATGCTACCAGTTCTAATCCTAACAACCTTCAAAGCACCGCCAGCTAACAGGGAGGAAGGCACCAAGCTATAGAAGCTTAGGAAATGCCTTTAGTATCACTAAACCCAACCACTCTCTAACTCTGCCAAGGCTGGTGCTAAAACATGCCCCTCAGCACCACATCTCTGTGTCTTCTAAACACCTCCAAGGGTGGGGATTCAACCACCTCCCTAGGCAGCCTGTCTTTGAGAACTTTTTCAGTGAAGAAGTTTCTTCTAATGTCCAACCTAAACCTCCCCTGGTGCAACTTGAGGCCATTTCTTTGTGTCCTATCATTTGGTACTAGAGAGAAGAAGTAAAGACCCACCTCAAGACTAAAGAACTAAGGACTAAGAAACACATTTCAGCCTCTGCAGCCTCTGAGAAGCACATCCTTTTGTCCTTTCTCTCCTTATAGTTAGTAAACTCCAAGCTAAACTAGAAAATACAACTCTAAGTTTATATCCTGGTCTAAATTGGTCATTTAAATTAGTCACTGAACTGGGGTTCATTTCCAAAAGGAGAAAAATCATCTTCCTCTATTCAAAATTAGGGACTTGGAAGCAAAAAATTGCTTCCAGTGGTACCCTTGAGGTACCCTGGAACATCCCTCAAGGATCCAGTGGTACCCTTGAGGGATGTTCCAGGCAAAAGCTATCAGGAGTACAGGTGTGGGCATGTGATGATGGTGCTGCAGTGTAGCTAGAAAGGAAATGGCATTTTGGCAGTTGGATTCAGTGTGCACCATACACACTTGAGGACCTGATGGCCTTCTTCCCTGGTGTTCACACATACACAGCAACTGCCACAAGGCCCATTTATTTTAAAGTGCTGCTGCAGTTTAACACTGATTCCAACTCCAGTGGAGCACTGTTAAGTATCAGAGTGTTGGTTTTCAATGTGCTATGTGGAAAATATGTCCAAGGGATTTATGCAGAGAACTCCTCTGTACTGCTTGAAACACTTCATCCCTAAGGGGGATGAACACCAAACTGTTTGTTTGGGTTTTGTGCAGCACAGGCATTGAAAAAAAAGCCCCAACACTGCTAGTATGTTTATCAAGCAGGGTGGCCAGATGTTCAGAAACACCAGCAAAGACTGAGGTTAAGTATCTCCCTCGGGGGGGTTCCTCTTCTGCAAATGTTTTCTGACTGTGGGTTATTCTAAAGAGTATTGAGCTGCCTTTTTGGTTTGCCTTCCTGCAGCGTCACAGAGAGCCCAGGGAAACAGAGGCAGAATGACAAACATGTCATTTACATTTCAGAAGCACCCTAGCATTTCTGCTAAGAGAAAAGACTGAACCTAAAGCAGGAAATAAAGAATTATAGCTTAACATACAGTATTGTGTTGTAACATCAACTCTCCCTTCATATGAATAAGAAAGACTGAACCTAAAGCAGGAAATAAAGAATTATAGTTTAATGTACATATTCTGTTGCAATATAAACTCTCCCTTAAGATGAATAGGAAAGAATGGAACCTAAAACAGGAAATAAAGAATTATAGTTTAATGTACAAATTCTGTTATAATATGAACTCTCCCTTAAGATGAATAGGAAAGAATGGAACCTAAAGCAGGAAATAAAGAATTATAGTTTAATGTACAAATTCTGTTATAATATGAACTCTCCCTTAAGATGAATAGGAAAGACTGAACCTAAAGCAGGAAATAAAGAATTATAGTTTAATGTACAAATTCTGTTATAATATGAACTCTCCCTTAAGATGAATAGGAAAGAATGGAACCTAGAACAGGAAATAAAGAATTATAGTTTAACATACATATTGTGTTATATCATCAACTCTCCCTTCAGATGAATAGGAAAGACGGAACCTAAAGCAGGAAATAAAGAATTAAAGTTTAATGTACATAATCTGTTATAGTATGAACTCTCCCTTAAGATGAATAGGAAAGAATGGAACCTAGAACAGGAAATAAAGAATTATAGTTTAACATACATATTGAGTTATATCATCAACTCTCCCTTCAGATGAATAGGAAACAACGGAACCTAGAGCAGGAAGTAAAGAACTATAGTTTAACATACATATTCTAACATCAACTTTCCCTTAAGATTAATATAAAAGACCAGAACCTAAAATAGGAAATAAAGAATTATAGCTTAACATGTATAGTCTGTTATAACATAAACTCTCCCTTAATATTAATAGGAAAGACTGAACCTAAAGCAGGAAATAAAGAATTATAGTTTAACATACACATTCTAACATCAACTTTCCCATAAGGTTAATATAATCTAAAACAGGAAATAAAAAAATATAGTTTAATATATAGTATTGTGTTATGACATCAACTTTCTCTTAAGATTAATATAAAAGACCAGAACTTAAAATAGGAAGTAAAGAGTTATAGTTTAACATACATATTCTGTTATAACATAAACTCTCCCTTAACATTAATAGGAAAGATTGAACCTAAAAGAGGAAATTAAAAACTATTGCTTAACATACAGCATTGTGTTATAACAGAAACTCTACCTTAAGATGAATAGGAAAGACTGAAGCTAAAATAGGAAATAAAAATATATAGCTTAACATACAGCATTGTGTTATAACAGAAACTCTGCCTTAAGATGAATAGGAAAGACTGAAGCTAAAATAGGAAATAAAAATATATAGCTTAACATACAGCATTGTGTTATAACAGAAACTCTGCCTTGAGATGAATAGGAAACCCTGGAACCTAAAGCAGGAAATAAAGAATTATAGCTTAACATAGAGTATTGTGTTATAACATCAACTGCCCCTTAAGATCAATCCTTAGCTGATTTATAGGATTTACCTTAATGAAGTTAATTAGTCTAAGTTCAAATAAAAATTAAGGCAGCTAATATGAATAAGTGCCAATTATTTCAGGTGTCCTGCTACAAAATCAGGGCAAAACCTATTAGGTCATTTCAGGATTGGAGATTTGGGGTTGGTTTGGTCTTTCTTGGGAGTTTGGTGGCTAGCTGAGTATTTCTGCCTTTCACATACATCTTAGATATTTGTTTTTATTTATGTATAAATACACATACATAAATACATACATTAGATGTCAGGAGGAAGTTCTTTACAGTAAGAGTGGTGAGACACTGGCACAGGTTGCCCAGGGAGGTTGTGGCTGCTCCCTCCCTGGAGGTGTTCAAGGCCAGGTTGGAGGAGGCCTTGAGTGACCTGTGCTAGTGAGAGGTGTCCCTGCCTATGGCAGGGGGTTGGAACTAGACGATCCTTGAGGTCCCTTCCAACCTTGCCATTCTATGATTCTAAGTCACGTAGACTTTCTGGCTGAGAGACAGATATCTGCCCATGACTAAACTTCCTTCTTGGTGTTTTACCTTTCAAGTCTTTCCAGCATTACTTTACTAGAAAAGAGTTTTGTCTCTCTCTTTTTATTTTTTTTCCACTCCTGTGCTTTGGGGTTTCTTCCAAGAACATATTTGCAGTCATAATTAAGAAATGTGTTAAACCCTCTGTCAATTAGCCTAATTGATGTAAAAACCTGATTGGGTCCTAGGAGAAATGAAATTTCCCATCTGAACCTTATCAAAGAACAGCTTAGCACAAAATAAGGGAGAAACCAAAACATGCAAGACTGCCAGGGAAAAAAAAAAAAAGGAAAGAAGCAAACCACAAAGTTGTGATGCTTTGAGGTAAGGTGGAAGAAGAATTTCTGTGTGCCGACTGCTCTGTAGGTGTTTCAAAAATAAGTGTTTTTAAAATGCTTCCCTTTTGACACATGTCTAATATAAAAATCTTTAAGAGGAGAAAAGAGGAAGAAATGCCTGTGAGATAAAAGGTTTATCAAGAAATAACATCAGAATGTGGGAAGAATGGGGACTGTATAAAGGCAGTTGTCAACAGGCCAGAGAAGTGACTTGATTTTTTGTTCTCTTTTTGTCTGGAAATGCCTATTAGAGGACAGAGTGAATGCAGAGTGTTAGAGGGTGTGATGACAGTAGCCTCAGCCATTTGATGCTATCAGCAGAGCTGTGTGTAAACTGGGAAAACCTCAGGTAATGGTGAGTGCATGAAGCTCCAACGTGAATGAGAAGGAGCTGCTGCCAATTCAGGTGTGCATGCTTGTGGTGGAAAACTGCCAGGCACAGAATCACAGAATGTCAGGGGCTGGGAGGGACCTGGAAAGATCACCCAGTGCAACCCCTCCTGCAGAGCAGGATCACCTAGAGCAGATCACACAGGAATGCATCCAGGCAGTTCTTGAATATCTCCAGAGAAGGAGACTCCACAACCCCCCTGGGAAGCCTGCTCCAGTGCTCTGTCACCCTCATAGGGAAAAAATCCCTCCTCATGTTTCCATGGAACTTCCTATGCCTCAGGTTCCACCCATTGGCCTTGTCCTGTCACTGGGCATCACTCAGCAGAGCCTGGCTCCAGCCTCCTGGCACTCACCTTTACATATTTATAAACATGAATGAGGTCATCTCTCAGGCTCCAGCTCTCCAAGCTCTAGCTCCCTAAGGCTCTTCTCCTAACAAAGATGTCCTACTCCATCATTTTCATGGCTCTGTGCTGGACTCTCTCAAGCAGTTCCCTGAGACCCTTCTTCAACTGAGGGGTCCAGAACTAGATGCAGCATTCCAGAAGTTGCCTCACCAGGGCAGAGTAGAGGGGCAGGAGAACCTCTCTCGTCCCACTAACCACAGCCCTTCTAACCCACCCCAGAATGGCATTGGCCTTCTTGGCCTCCAGAGCACATTGCTGGGTTATGCTCAACCTCCCATCCACCAGGTCCTTTCCCCCTCCACTGCTCTCCAGCAGGTCAGTCCCCAACCTATACTGATCCCTGGGGTTGTTATTTCTCAGGTGCCAGACTCTACACTTGCCCTTGCTGAACTTCATTAAATCTTTCCCTGCCCAACCCTCCAGCCTGTCTAAGTCTCACTTCCATACTGTGCTCTTTTCTGAGCACAGCAAAGGAAATAGTTAAGCTGGCAGAGCTCAAGGATAGAGTTAAAAGAATGCTGCCTCCTGGGAAAGAAAAAAAGTCTGCTCTCTTGGTTTTGAAAACAGGAATCACTTCATGCCAATCAATTTGAAGGAGCTGGATACTGAAAAACTGACATCTCAACAGTGCTGCAGTTTGGGTGCAGTTCAGGTGCTGCTAAGGAACACATCCAGGCTTAACTGCCAAAGCAGCAGAGTACCTGGGCTTCAGCAAAGCCTTTGGCACCGTCTACCATAACAAGCTCCTGGCAAAGATGGCAGCACCTGGCTTGGACAGATTCACTCTGAAATGGGTCAAGAACTGGCTGGAGGACTGGACCCAAAGAGTGGTGGTGAATGGTGCCACATCCAGTTGGCAGCTGTCACCAGTGGTGTCCCCCAGGGATCAGTCCTGGGCCCAGTCCTGTTCAGTATCTTTATTGATGATCTGGATCAGGGGATTGAGTCCAATATCAATCAGTTTGCAGATGACACCAAGGCAGGGGCAAATGTGGATCTGTTGGAGGGTAGGAGGGCACTGCAGAGGGATCCTGACAGGCTGAATGGGTGGGCAGAGGCCAATGGGGTGAGATTTAAGGCAGCAAAGTGCAGGGTTCTACACTTTGTCTACAACAAGCCCAAGCAGGGCTACAGGCTGGGGACAGAGTGGCTGGAGAGCAGCCAGGCAGAGAGGGACCTGGGGGTGCTGGTAGAGAGTAGCTGAAGATGAGGCAGCAGTGTGCCCAGGTGGGCAGCAGAGCCAATGGCATCCTGGCCTGTCTCAGGAGCAGTGTGGCCAGCAGGAGCAGGGAGGTTCTTCTGCCCCTGTGCTCAGCTCTGGTGAGGCCACACCTTGAGTGCTGTGTCCAGGACTTAAGGTGGAGGTCTTGAGGATGTGGCTCTTTTTGACTGCACAAGGGGAAACAGGCACAAAATAGAGCAGAGGAGGCTTCACTTGAACTGAAGGAAAAAAGTCTTTATGTTGAAGGTGATGGAGTCCTGGACCAGGCTGTCCAGAGGAGTTGTGGAGTCTCATTCCCTGCAGACTTTGAAAACCCTCCTACCCTCATTCCTATGCAACCTGATCTAGGAGAACCTGCTTTAGCAGATATCTTCTATATCCTGTATCTCCTATATATATTGCTCCTATATAGCAATATCTCCAGAACTCCCTTCCAACCCCCACCATTTTGTGGTTCTGTGTGGTTCTGTGCTGCTGACAACAGTCAGTGTACAGAGCCACACCTTGAGTACTGTGTCCAGTTCTGGGCCCCTCAATTTAAGAAGGACATTGAGGTGCTTGAGCGTGTCCAGAGAAGGGCAACGAGGCTGGGGAGAGGCCTCGAGCACAGCCCTGTGGAGAGAGGCTGAGGGAGCTGGGATTGGTTAGCCTGGAGAAGAGGAGGCTCAGGGGAGACCTTCTTGCTGTCTACAGCTGCCTGAAGGGTGCTTGTAGCCAGGAGGAGGTTGCTTTCTTCTCTCAGGCAAGCAGCAGCAGAACAAGAGGACACAGTCTGAAGCTGTGCCAGGGGAAGTTTAGGCTGGAGGTGAGGAGAAAGTTCTTGCCTGAGAGAGTCATTGACTGCTGGAATGGGCTGCCCAGGGAGGTGGTGGAGTCAGCGTCCCTGGAGGTGTTCAAGGCAGGTTTGGACGTGGCACTTGGTGCCATGGTCTGGTCTTGAGGGCTGTGGTGATGGGTTGGACTTGATGAGCTTTGAGGTCTCTTCCAACCCTGGTGTTACTGTGATACTGTGAGCTAAAACCAGAGGTTGGCCCTTGGCCTTTGCTGTTTAGCAAGGCAGCCATAGCCAGAGTACCTTTCCCTGCATCGCTAATCACCCAGGTCCCAAGGATGTGCTCTATTTTATGGAGGTAAAATGTTTCCAGTTCTTTAGGCAGTGTGATGCCTCTGCCTCATTAGTGTGGCCCTATTCCATAAGACATTTAATTTATGTCACTATGCAGCTTCCTGTCATTGCTGGCTCTACAGTTCACTTCTTTTCATCCACTTCATGCTGATGAGGGAGGGCTCCAGCACTGATGTGCTGCCCCAGTGTACTTGCAGCCTTCAGCCTCTGCACCTGATCATTTCAGAAGAGCAAATGTCTGGTGCTGTGGTTCTGTGGTGATGGGCAGAGAGGAGCTGTGTTTGCCTCAGGCAACCTCCTGCCAGCACTACAAGGCTGATTTTGAAATTTTGTCCCTCTGCACATTTCATACTAACCCACAGCCCTCTGTGGAATAGAGCAGACTGAAATATCATGCTCCACAAAAACAACAAAAAAAAAAAGTAAAGGAAAAATAAAAGACATGAAATAAGAATGCATCAAAACAGGATGTTCACTCACCCTCCTCTTTGCCCTGCTCCCAGGTGCTCTTTACTTTTTAAAAAATTCTCTACCTTTTGTTTCAGGGATATGTTTTTAAGATATTACTTTCTTCCTTTCTAGAGGTCCAGGTGCAATTGCTGGTTAAAGCTTTTGAGGTGTGCCTTCCTACATTGTATTTGCACTTTGCCTTGGTGAGTTGCACCTGGAGTACTGTACTTAGTTCTGGGCTCCACAGGGACAAGGAGAGACAGGGAACTACTGGACAGACTCCAAGAGAGGCTACAAAGATGCAGAAGGGAATGAAACATCTCTCTGACAAGGAGAGGCTGAGAGACCTGGGGCTGTTTAACCTGGAGAAGAGAAGCCTGAGAGGGGATCTTCTCAATGCTTAGGAATATCTAAAGAATGGGAGGCAAGAGGATGAGGCTGGAGTTTTTCAGAGGTGCTCAGCAATAGGACAAGGGGCAATGGGTACAAGCAGGAGGTTTTCAGTTGAACTGAAGGAAAAAATTCCTTATGTTGAAGGTGATAGAGCCCTGGGCCAAGCTACCTAGAAGGATTGTGAAGTCTCCTTCTCTGGACACTTTCCAAACCCATCTGGACACTTTCCTATGCAGCCCGATCTATATGAACCTGTTTTAGTAGAGGAATTGGATTAGACAATCTACAGAAGCTCCTTACAACCCCCACCACTCTGTGCCTCTGTGCTGCTGTGAACTCCATACTAAATATTAGGCTAAAGTCTGGCATAAGCTGGTTACTCCTCTCCTGGGATTCTTTGGATTTAATGCAGCACTTATATAAATAGCAATGTAAATGACACATCTATTGAATTAGGTGTAGTAATAATGGTGTAACATGCACCATGCTACATATTACTGAATGTGCAAATTGAACTTAATTTAGTCAAGAAGAAAATAGTAAAAGAAATCATAATACAGCTGAAGGTAATTGTACTCCCCTGTACCTGAACGAGCAAGATACTAATTGCAAACACTTCACTGTCACTGCAAGTTTCTCTCCTGTCTTTCCTCTGAAGCCAAGTGCTCAGTTTTCCCCATAGAATCACAGAATGGTAAGGTTGGAAGGGACCTCAAGGATCAACCAGTTCCAGCCCCCTGCCACAGCCAGGGACACCTCCCACTAGTACAGGTTACTCAAGGCCTCATCCAACCTGGCCTTGAACACCTCCAGGGAGGGAGCAGCCACAACCTCCCTGGGCAACCTGTGCCAGTGCCTCACCACTCTCACTGCAAACAACTTCCTCCTAACATCCAGTCTAAATCTCCCTTCTGCCAGTTTAAACCCATTGCCCTTGCCCTGTCCATTGCAAGACCTTGTCAATAGTCCCTCCCCAGACTTCCTGTAGCCCCCTTCAGATCCTGGAAGGCTACTCTAAGGTCTCCTGGAAGCCTTCTCTTCTCCAGGCTGCAGAGCCCCAACTCTCTCAGCCTGTCCTCATAGGAGAGCTGCTGCAGCCCTCTGAGCATCCTTGTGGCCCTCTTCTGGACTGGCTCCAACACTTCCATGTCCTTCCTGTGCTGAGGGCTCCAGAACTGCACACAGGACTGCAGGTGGAGTCTGAGGAGAGCAGAGTAAAGAGTGTGCTGCCCACACTGCTCTTGCTGCAGCCCAGCACACAGTTGCTGTCTGGGCTGCACTCACACTGCAGGCTCATGTTGAGCTTTTCATCCACCCAGACTCCAAGGTCCTTTTCCTCAGGGCTGCTCTCAGCCATTCCCCACCCATCTGTGGAATTAATTCCTTACACAAATGCTTTCCATATTTTGCCACTCTTTCAGTAAAGTAATGTTTCCTAATATCCTAACTAAACCTCCCCTGGTGTAACTTGAGGACGCTTCTTCTCATCCTGTCACTAGAGGAGAGATCTCCTATCAGGAGGTCCATCTAAAAGTCACTGATGAGCTCCTAAGTTCCTTGGCCAATTTCAAAATGGGGTTTCTATGTCAACTTTACTTTTTGGAAAATATTTGTCCATACTTTTTTTCCCTTACTTAATTGTGGCAGAACTTGCTAAGTTTCCTGTTAGATCACAGAGTAATTTGGTCGAGTGGGTTGCTGCTTTCCTGCACAGATATGGCCTATAGGAGTAATCATTTTTCACACTCGTTTGTAACAGCAGGGCATATGTATTTTTTTGCTTTAATTACCATCTCTGCCACCTTATCCCTGTGGAAGGCAAAAATCCAAACAGAGATGCTAAGGGCTGTCTGCTAGCTCAAAGTGTTTTCCACACTCTGTTTGTCTTCACTCCTCCTAATCTAGCACTAGTTCCATATTTACCTGGCAATGCCAAACTATCTAAGACCTATATTTCTTGGTCATATTTTATATCAGATGGTTAAGGTAAGGTTTGGGCTGGTTGATTTTTTAAAAAAAACTCTTTATTTGTTACCTTCACAAGCTATGCAAAAAGGCATGACCCATGGTGCTCCCCAGATGTGACATACAAAATGGGAGAAGAGAAGATGAGGATGGTGAGAGTTGGTGAAAGCACCTAGTTTCGTCTGTTCTGCAAAGCAGAAATAAATCATGTGGTAATTCCCTGTTATTCCTTCCATATTACTCTTATATAATGGGTTCATAGCAAAGCAGAATAGAAGATGTAGCTATAACCCTTTTCAGGCTCTCCATCCAAAATCTCGAAGCAAAAGGCGTAGTGGTGAGTAGAACCTTACAGTGCTCTGGTGGAACAGGCACTGCTATCTCCATTTTACAGATTTTGTAAGGGAAAAAAGAGCAACAAAAAAAAAAATAAAAGAAAACAAGACAAAGAAAACAGACAACCTGGTTGCACTGTTTTGAAGCTTCTGCTAGGGAGTGCTGAAGCTCTGCATCACAGAGTTGTGAGCTTCTGGGGGCAAGGAGAAAGACGAAGCATTTTCGGGGACAAAGAAGGAACACAGCTGCTGTACCAGCATGGTGCTACTGTGTGTGCTGCCACCAAAGCAGAAGGAAAATGTAACAGCCTTTTCTCTCACTTCACACAGCCCAATGCCAGTGTGGAGACTGGGTGGTGATTGCTCTTCTCTACTGGTGCAGAAGATTCCACTCACCTTTCCTGTAGGGGGCAAGGCATCCAATCTGCTACAGGGTGGATTGCCCTGAGAAACCTATGCCTGGAACAGGTGATGGAGCTGCAGCCTTCACTACACATGGGATAAAAAATCCACAAACCTCACATTTTTCATAACATGTCAAAGTACTGCTGTTGCTTGTGCTCTTCGTACTAGAGAAGCTTCCCCAAGATTCGCCAGGGGAAGTTTAGGCTGGAGGTGAGGAGAAAGTTGTTGCCTGAGAGAGTCATTGACTGCTGGAATGGGCTGCCCAGGGAGGTGGTGGAGTCAGCGTCCCTGGAGGTGTTCAAGGCAGGTTTGGATGTGGCACTTGGTGCCATGGTCTGGTCTTGAAGTCTGTGGTAAGGGGTTGGACTTAATGATCTTTGAGGTCTCTTCCAACCTTGGTGATACTGTGATACATCAGCATGTTAAATAGCCTCTTTCTGAGACCTAGAGAAGAGATGTGCGCTGGCTACTGAGAGCCACACAGAGCTTCAGAGCTTCCAGCTGGCCACCACTGCTTTAGAGGATAACGAGAGACATGCCCAGCTCAGATGAAACATCTCATTTTGAATGGGTCAGATGAAACATCTCATTTTAAATGGGCATCTGCTGTCTGTCGATGGCAGAGGTCTCATTTCAACCTCCTTGATCACCATGGCTGGCACGCTCCCAGGCACTGCATTATATTAACAAGGTTCATAAACTCTCAGATATAACTCACCCACTTCACTCTCTGCAGTGAGGACGTGGCCTTTCCGAGAATGTTCCCTCTTTACAGCTCATCATTCTCCCCAAATGCCTGCTCCTGTGATAGGATGTTACTGGAATCTCCAGCTGAAAGGATCAAGTCTCTCTGGGCACACCTAGTGCAGGATTTATTCCTATGTGTCTGCCACCCAGGCACTGACCGGGACCTTTGCCATCAGACTACTTCCATTTGGACCAAGGAGATGGTTGTTTTTCATGCTGAGTTGACAAAAGAATCATCCTCTGCCCTTCAGTGAGGGGAAAGGTGCCTTTGGTCATGGAATTCAAACTGTCCTTCTGCTTGGAGGCTCTCGAGGGTAATCTCTCTTTGTGCCAGCTTAGGCTGCATGGTGTGATACTCCTTTAAACTCTCCAGTGGTTCTCCTTTTGCAGGAAAGGTTTCACAAAGCACTTGAGCATTTGCTTTTCTGAAGCCTGCTTAGCTGGTTTTGCTGAATGGAAAAGGTAGCACTGAAACATATCTTTTATTATAGATTACAAAGGTGGAAAAAGCCTGCAGTAGGCTAATGCTGAGAGGGAATATAGCATTGAAACGTGAGCTGGGTTCAGTTGCTTTAAACAGTAGATGCCACAGGAAGGGGTTTTATTGACCTTGAAACCCCCCTGACACTTGATGCTGTTGTATTGTGTATCTAGAGCAAAATGTTTGTGCTAAGCAATGCATTTGCTAGACAGGTGGATACTAGGGAGATGCAGTGATGTGGAGCACCTCGTGCAGATTGCTTTGTATTTTCACTGAGATCATCCTCTTCCCTTACTCCAGAGCATGTAGCCTGAGGGAGCTATTAAGTTCAATCTTCTTCATGTTCTCCAGGTGCATTTCCAGAGAGAAAGGCTATCCTGGCAGATATCCCACCTTCCCATCTTCTGCATGAAAACACAGGCAAAGCCTCCTCCTTGACTTAGTCACCTTCCTGCAGCTCTGCTGCTGCTGGGACTGCCAAGAGATCTGTCTGTAGCTCTGCTGTTAGTCCACAGTTCCCACCAGGCCTCTGAATGACTGTTACTGTATTTTAAGGATCAGTCAATGGTCAGGTTTTATCACTGCAGGCCCTGTTCATCTAAGTCACACCATCTAGAGTTTTTCCTGTGATTACCTGAGTTGGTTTTCTTTTTTGTGAGTTAATGAACTTGACTCTTCAGGCTGCTGAAGAACTGCTCGAGCTGAGCTGTGCACTTTCCAGGCTGTACATTGGTCTGCCTTGTCAACACCACCACAGCCAGCCACCACCTGGGCACTCTGATTAAAGCATTGTGAGATTGTTACACAATGACCACCACCATCATGCCAGCATAGTGCCAAAACTGTCGTGTACCATGAAGCTCCATGCCCTTAAGGCCAGCGTGAGAGCCTTCAAATAAAGAACAATTTATCACAGTGAAAACAAATAGCATCACAGGGAAAGAATCAGTTGTTACTGGAAAGTCTCTCTCACCTCTCTGAAACATTCTGGCTCTTGCCATATGTGATGGTTTGGGAGTTCCCTGCCCCCCCCCCACTTTGTAAAGTCCCCCAGACTAGACTCAACCAGCTGGAAGTTAAGGACTGAAGCTCTGTTTACAGCTCAACACAATGTACAAGCAGAGATAGACACAATAGACAGGAATAGTTACAGATATATAAAAGTTAAAGGTAATACAGAAACACAACTCCCCTCCCAGAAATCTAAGTGCCTAGGAGGGGCTCCCAACCACCCTTCCACCTTCCCACACCTTTACCTCACCCCAGGGTTTGCCTTGTGTGCAAGGTGGGTTTGGAGGATGGGCCAGGGGGATTAGAAGCAGAGTGGTTAGTTAGGTTAGCAGAGAGGCCAGGAGCTCCCAGAGAGACAGAGACAAGACTCTCTGTGTCTTATCTATGTTTGTGTTCTTATTCTTATACATCTCAGCAAGTCTATGAGTGAAGTAGACATCACCAGTGTTTTTCTTTTCACAGCCTATAATTTTCTCCATTACAATATTCCAATTAGCCTCAAACCAGCGCACCATGTATTTGACAGCACTGCTCTAGCTCAATCTAATATGTAATGATGGAGAAACTTCTTGCCTGGAAGGGTCCCAGAGCACTGGCACAGGCTCCCCAAGAGAGGTTGTGCAGTCTCCTTCTCTGGAGACTTCCCAGACCTGTCTGGATGTGTTCCTGTGTGACCTGAGCTAGGTTGTATGGTCCTGCTCTGGCAGGGGGATTGGACTGGATGATCTTTTTGGGTCCCTTCCAACCCCTGACATCCTGTGAGCCTGTGAAGAGTACCTGTGCATCTGTTCTGAGCTTTCCCTCTACACAGTTTTCATGATGGGCCACAGCCCTGAGAAGCTGGCAGGCACAAGAACATGTTACTCCCTTTCCCATCCTCTACTCAGCTCTCCTGAGTGCTTCTGTTTCCCAGCTCCAAGGACCCAGTGTTCACACTCCGGGCATCAGGTTTCACTCACCATATGGGTTCTTCAGCATGGACGGGACAGGGAGCAGAAACACTCCTATGTGTTTGTTTAGCAGGAATTCAGAGTTCTCTTGCACCACCAAAATATGTTTCCCTCTGCAAACTGCACAGACTTCAAATGTGCTTTTGTCCCTTTCTTACAGCCCCTCAAAAGAGTAAGCAGCATTAGTAATCAACTGCTTCTTCTAAAGCAGTTCAATTTAAAATGCTAGGCATTCATGTGGTGGGCTGTGAGCAGTCTGTGGCTTTGTTAGATCTGCAGCATAAAGAACCAATTTTTTCTTATCCTAATCCTATAGCTGTCTGGAAAAGGTGTCACACAGTTAGACATAACGATAAGAAAAGCTACTGCTGCCAAAGGCAGTCTGATACCAGAGCCAGATGATTAAACCATTCCAAAGCATTCCCAGAAGACGAGAGGGGAAAAAGGTCCAAAGTTTTTCCACAGAAGTGTTCTTGCTCTAAAACATTCAGAGCAAAGCCCCCATACAGACACACACACACTTTATATTTAATAATCCATACCTGTTATGAACAGGATCAGGTTAAGGTATTTTAAAGTCTTTTACTTAAGGTTTTCTGTTCCAGCCTCGTTCTTTGTTTTGCTGGTTTGCTGCTGCCAAGTGGACACAGGCAGCTGACCTTGTTTAAAAAATAAATGGGATGATTTTTCCCAATCTACCCAGCTCTAATGGCTAAAGCCCTTTGATACGAGCAGCAGCCACTGCACACTGTTGACACTGTGTAGCCAGAGTTCTGTTCTAATGGTGACAAGTTGGGTTTGGAAATGAAGCAATAGACTTTGCCATATTTGAGGGTGGTGAGACACTGGCACAGGTTGCCCAGGGAGGTTGTGGCTGCTCCCTCCCTGGAGGTGTTCAAGGCCAGGTTGGACGAGGACTTGAGTGACCTGTACCAGTAGGACGTGTCCCTGCCACCTCCCTGAGATTTACCTGTATTTATGATTCATGTTTTCACTGTGCCTGCTGAAAAGAAAAATCAAAAACCTCTGGGGCAGCTTTTCACAGAATCACAGAAAGATGCAGGTTGGCAAAGCCCCTCAGGATCACCAAGCCCAACCTAGAACCCTACTCTACAAGATTTGCCTTAAACCATAGCCCCAAGCAGCACATCCAAACCACCCTTAAACACAGCCAGGGTTGGTGACTCCACCACCTCCCTGAGCAGCTCATTCCAGTCCCTGACCACTCCCTTGGTGAAAAACTTTTCCCTAATGTCCAATCTAAACCTCCCCAGCCTCAGCTTGAGGCCATTCCCCCTTGTTCTGTCTCCAGTTCCCTGTGAGCAGAGCCCAGCAGCAGGCTCTCCACAATGTCCCTTCAGGTAGCTGTAGACAGCAATGAGCTCTGCCCTCAGCCTCCTCTTTCTCAAACTTGACTTAAGACAGGAAAGAAAAAGAATTTGACAGCTGTATAGGCTAAAAAATTATGGGTTGGGTTTGGTTTTAACTGTCATCATTGCCCAATGGAGATTATTGTGGACATAGCAATTTAAGATTGTTTTTCTTTATTTTCTTTCTTCTCTATTGTATTGCACAGAACAAACCCTCTTGACCATACTAACAAATTATGCTTTCCACACAGCACAGAGACAGTTAATTCTGTAGATGAATGACTGCAAGGTGACACAGTCTGTATAACCCATCAGGAATTTGACCTGATATCAATAGTTAACCAATACTCCTTTTATGATGAAAGATAGTTAAAGCTGGAGGAATGACAGAGTTCTGTCACACAAGGAGAGCCTGAGGGAGCTGGAGCTCTTTAGTTTGGAGAAGAGGAGCCTGAGAGGTGACCTCAGCAATGCTTATAAAGAAGTGCAGGGTGAGTGCCAGGGGCTGGAGGCTCTGCTGAGTGATGCCAAATGACAGGACAAGAGGCACTGGGTGGAAGCTGAGGCATAGGAAGTTCCATGGAAACATGAGGAGGAATTTTTTTCCCTGCGAGGGTGACAGAACACTGGCACAGGCTGCCCAAGGGAGTTGTGGAGTCTCTCTCTCTGGAGATATTCAAAACCTGCCTGGATGTGTTCCTGTGTGATCTGCTCTGGCAGGGGGATTGGACTGGATGAGCTTTTGAGGTCTCTTCCAGCCCCTGACATTCGTGATTCTATGATTCTCTGTTCAGTATAAGCATAAACAGGAGCATACTTCAAGAGAGCAGTTTCCATGCAACACAGCTTGGCTTTTATGATAAACTCTTGCAATGATGTCCAGTCAGTGATGTCGCACTGCTGCAGGCAGTGAAGTCATGCTTGAAAGAGTCTTTGCAGGGGGCAGCTTTGGAAGCCCCATGACACTGACTTAATTGTACAGATGTTGAAAGAAAAGCCTCTGCTAAATAATGAGTGTGATTTTTCTAAGATCAATACACTGGAAGCTTTCTAGGTAGTAATTCTGCAGTCACAGTATCACCAAGGTTGGAAGAGACCTCAAAGCTCATCAAGTCCAACCCATTACCACAGACCTCAAGACCAGACCATGGCACCAAGTGCCACGTCCAAACCTGCCTTGAACACCTCCAGGGATGTTGACTCCACCACCTCCCTGGGCAGCCCATTCCAGCAGTCAATGACTCTCTCAGGCAACAACTTTCTCCTCACCTCCAGCCTAAACTTCCCCTGGCACTGCTTCAGACTGTGTCCTCTTGTTCTGGTGCTGGTTGCCTGAGAGAAGAAATCAACCTCCTGCTGGCTACAAGCACCCTTCAGGTAGCTGGAGACAGCAAGAAGGTCTCCCCTGAGCCTCCTCTTCTCCAGGCTAACCAATCCCAGCTCCCTCAGCCTCTCTCCATAGGGCTGTGCTCGAGGCCTCTCCCCAGCCTCGTTACCCTTCTCTGGACATGTTCAAACACCTCAATGTCCTTCTTCAATGGAGGGGCCCTGAACTGGGCGTAGTACTCAAGGTGTGGCCTAAGCAGTGCAGAGTCCAGGGGAAGAATGACCTCCCTGCTCCTGCTGGCAGTCCTTTGGTTGCTCATAATATATATTCATATCTCAAACCTCCAAAAAAAATCCACTTTAAAGAAAATTTCTTCCTTAAATGCACAACACTACAAAGGCTTTATCTGTGCAGCCCCCTGGACCCTTAAGAAATGTGATTAAAACCCAACTGTGTAGACCTGCAACATCACATCTTTGCAATATGAAGTTACCAGGGCCCAAATTAACCTCTGCCTAATTCTGATTATTGAACAAACCCATTTGGTGCCAAGGTTTTAAAGCCACAACGTTTGTAGAGCCCTGCAAAAATACTAAATCATGTAAAGTAGATACACAAGCCCCAGTTGTCTGAGGAAATGCTCTAACGTCTCTCCACAGGAAAACACCATGGGGGGTTGAGTTTGCAGTCTGAAGTCCATTTCTCCTGGCAAAGTCCACTTATGGAATAAAACACGCTCAGTCAGTGAAGCCAAGGCCATCTACTATCTCCATAACCCTTAACTCATTCATCTTCATCTTGAGCTTTCTCTTTATCACCTTCTCCCACTCACATCTTCCCCACTTTTAGTTTTTGTTTCTTCCTGGCTGTCATTCTTTTGTTTCAGGTGTCTGGCTTAATAAAAATAACTCCTAATAATTATCTTTGAAAGCAGGGAAAAGTGGTGGTGGGGGCCTTGACCAGGAATGATGAGGTTTCATATAATAGCCTTTTTTTTCCCCAAACTTGGTGCTATTTTCAGTGGATGAAAGCATTCATCTCCATAAAAGAAGTGGAGGGGGGGTGGGGGTGGGAAATAACAAGGCAGGATTTTGATCAATAGCAATTCTGATTAAGTTTTGATCACAGCACTTGACATTTTGAGCAAGTTGGAAAGTGCACTCACAGAAAACTCCGGATCTGCTAAGAGTCTCTAGTGGTGTAGCAGAACAATGCCAGCTTGGGTAGGCAATATTCTGCCAAATTTATTTGCTTGCCTTACATGGCTATAATAAGGCAACAAGAGGCATTAATTTATTCTGTAATTAACCTCATTGCCAGACCTTCAGTAGTGCTGTTTGTAGGGCTGATTTATTTTAGGGTTTTGCTTGCCTTCTTTGGTAAAAGTATTGATGCTTTTATTGAGCTGTTTACAGATGGAAAATAAAAATTTAAAAATTTAAATTTAAATGTTGGATCTGAAAGGGTCAGGGAGCACTGGAAAAGGCTACCCAGAGAGGCTGTGGAGCCTCCTTCTCCAGAGACTTTCAAACCCTGTTTGGATGCTTTCCTGTGCGACCTGCACTAGATTTTATGGCCCTGCTCTGGCAGGGGGGTTGGACTGGATGATCCATGGAGATCCCTTCCAACATCCTGTGATCCTCTGATTTTATTTATACAATCTTTCTAAACATTCTAGAAAAGAATGGTCATCAGATGCCACCAAAGTGCCATGCAGGGAGTTGGTGCAGGGGTGTGCAAGGCTTTTAGAAAGAGCAGTGTTCATTTGTTCCTTTGTGGCTCTATCAGGGAAAGTTTTAACAAGCAGATTTTTTTTTTCCCAAACTTCAGGAAAAAATAGGTACATAAAAATATATGCTCATGCAACCACTATGTGTGCCAGTAAACAGGAGTATTGTTAATGGTCTGCTCTCCTGTGGCAGCCTGCACTGCAGCATTGAAGTGTGAGTGGGACAGATGTAGGCACCTAACCTAGATGGATTTTGAAAGGTACTTAACCTGGATGGATTTTGTAGGCACCTAACCTAGATGGATTTTGTAGGCACCTAACCTAAATGGATTTTGTAGGTACTTAACCTGGATGGATTTTGTTGGTACCTAACCTGGGTGGATTTTGTAGGTACCAGACCTGGATGGATTTTGTTGGTACCTGACCTGGATGAATTTTGTAGGTACCTAACCTAGATGGGTTTTGTAGGTATCCAACCTGGATGGATTTTGTAGGTACCTAACATGGATGGATTTTTGTAGGCACCTAACCTGGATGGATTTTGTTGGAACCTAACCTGGATGGGTTTTGTTGGAACCTAACCTAGATGGGTTTTGTTGGTACCTAACCTGGATGGGTTTTGTAGGTATCCAACCTGGATGGATTTTG
>VWZE01017287.1:101010-111077 GCA_013396675.1 Eubucco bourcierii | reverse complement strand
GGCAGAATCCCCTCCTTTGCCCTGCTGCCCACACTGCTCTTGATGTAGCCTAGGACTTGGTTGCTGTCTGGGCTGCACTCACACTGCAGACTCATGTTGAGCTTTTCATCACCCCAGACTCAGGGCTGCTCTCAGCCATTCCCCACCCAGCCTGGATTTGTGCTTGGGATTGTGCCTACCCAGGTGCGGGACCTTACACTTGGCCTTGTTGAATGTCATGAGATTGGCCTGGACCCACCTCTCCAGCCTGTCCAGGTCCCTCTGGATGGATCCCTGCCCTCTAGCAAGTTGACTGTGCCACACAGCTTGGTGCCATCTGCACACTTGCTGAGGCTGCACTGATTCCTCTGTCCATGTCACTGAATGGCAAGGACCAGGTTGTATGGTGACAGAAAATGGATGAGTGGTAAATCCAGTAAATGGATTTAGTATGTAAGTGGTAAATGTTAGCATGGGTCACTTAGCATTGCACTTACTCAAATTTGTCCTGGCCAGGGGCTTGCCACTGAAGCAACTAATTAGATGAGAAGGGCACGGTAATGTGGATCTGTGCTGTTCTTAACTGGGACTGGGTATGCACTTGTGACAAAGAAATTGCTGGTGACTGGTAGGGATTGTAGTAAAAGGTGGCATGCCCCCTAGCCAAAAGCATGCCAAAAGAGGCAATTAATCAAATTAGTTGGGTGGAGATATGTGACAACACCTGTCATGGATAGCATCGTGAATACACCTGCGAGTCAGGACCCTGGTGAAAGGCCACAAAGCTGATTTAAAAGAAAGTATTCTCTGAAGAGCTGGCAACTCTGAGTTGAAAATCTTTCACCTGGCTGCAAAGGAGTCAAAACATTTTCAAAGGTATGCTGCCTGTGCATTTGCAGGGGGTGTAGTGTGTGCCCATCTGAAGAAGGAAAAGAGTTTTCAGCATCCTAACTTCCCTCGGCTTGAAAGCTCTTTGCACAAATCATTTGTGTGCACATCTTCGTGCACTGTAGCTCAGCTACCATATTTAATGTAAAAATAGCAGAAGGTCCAAAACATTGTAGAGTGCTCTTATAAACATAGAATCATACAGTGGTAAGGTTGGAAGGGACCTCAAAGATCATCCAGTTCCAACTCCCTGCCCTAGACAGGGATACCTCTGCTATCGCCTACTAGATAGCACAATCTAAGTGTCTCCAAATGGCCATTCCTTTACTGGTAGCAGTTGTAATTCTAAAGCTTTCTTCTTCTAGGCCATGACACCTCTTTACAATCTAGATGAATATTGATCTGCCCATAGTCTTCTTCAAATGTATGCTGGATTGCAGCTCTTTGTGGGAAGCATGCATTTCTAACGGTGATCCTGAGATGAGAAAAAAAATCAAACTGTAGTTATAAATTTCTTTCCCCCTGTCCTAGAGACAGAAGTCTTTTCTTGTTTCCTTTCTCCTATGCACCTTTCCTGTAGAAAAAGAAAACTGTTTGGTCCACCCTGACACTACTTCATCATAAGCATCTTCCTGAGTCAAGCCTGGCATAAGCAAGTCTTCTAAAGCCAACCCTTATCTATGATGACTGAGGCTGTGTTAAGCCTTGCCTGCGTACCTGGACACAAACCCAAGACTTCATAATTTTAGGATTTTCACCTAAAGATGACAACCTTCACACAGAACATTGATTTGTGATATTTTTCTGCTTCTTTTTCATGCTAGAGAACTAGTTAGTCCCTCTTGTATACCTTCTTTCTGCAAGGGATGTGTCCTAAGGTCTGTGGCTAGTAGGTTGACAGAGGTTTTCCTACCTCTGTACTCTACCCTGGTGAGGCCACATCTGGAAGTACTGTGTCCAGTTCTGCCCCAACCCCCCCAGATCAAGAAGTACATAGAACTGCTTGAGAGAACCCAGAAGACTGGAACACGTTGTGGAGTCTCCCTCTCTGGACATGGAATGGGCTACCCTCTACTGGAATGAGCTGCCCAGGGAGGTGGTGGAGTCAGCGTCCCTGGAGGTGTTCAAGGCGGGTTTGGACGTGGCACTTGGTGCCATGGTCTGGTCTTGAGGGCTGTGGTAATGGGTTGGACTTGATGATCTTTGAGGTCTCTTCCAATCCTGGTGATACTGTGAGACTGTGACATATTCAAAACCCACCTGGATGTGTTCCTGTGTGATCTGCTCTAGCTGATCCTGCTCTGCAGGGGGCTGGACTGGATGAGCTTTTGAGATCTCTTCCAGCCCCAGACATTCCGTGAGTTTGTGAACAGCAGAATGAGTTGTTTGGGAATGTTGTCCTTAGGTTTGTGCTTTGCTGTAGCAGCATTGCAGGTGTTGCTCACTGAGGAGAATATCCCTGGGACAACTCTGAAGAGTTCCTTAGCTTCACTTTTCTGGAAAGATTTTGTCTGAATTCTGCAGGTCTCTTTTCTCAAGCATCCACACCTTGCTGACTTGAGACAGACAAGGATTGGTACTTAACCTTTATAAACCCTAGTTTAATTTGTCATCAATCTTCCTCCAGATAAAGAAGTGTTTAAGATCTTCTTTCCAGACTTGTCATGGCAACTTGCAGACTTTTAAGATCAAGAGAAAAAAAGATACTGTTAGTTTAAATGATTGGCAAACTGGTTGACAAGCACAATGGGAGATGATCTTTAGTATGTACATTAACAGCTTGCCATTTCAGAGCACTCCTTTTAGTTGAATTGAGTGGCACTTTTATTCTCTTTGCAGAGTTTCATTCCCACAGCAGGGAGAGTATAAGAAAAAGGAAGAGCAGGACCCTACAGATGACAGAGTCTGATCAGTTAATTTCGACAGCAACTTAAAAGGAATCTTTTCATCTCCTCATAATCCTCTGCCCATCACTTGCAGGGTTCCCCAGAAAAGAAGAGAGCAGGAGAGCATGGTGCCCTGAGGCCCCCACCACTCCCACAAGGTCAAACACATTATCTGCTTTAGTGCCACTTCTGAACTGTGGCTGTAGAGAAAAAGATGAACAGAAATGTGTTAATTTCTTCTTCTTCCACCCTAAGCCAAACATAAAAACAGCGGTGGAAAAGTTTAAGGAGAAGCAGGATGATAATAAAGAGATTCTTTTGCACAGAGCAGAATCACCCTGTGCTTAATGTGTTCACAGGCACAGAAATGATTTGTGAGCTGGTTATCAAGCCTTCCATTAGTCTGCTGCAACCTGGAGATATGAGGTGGCTGCTGGAGCTGTGGCAGTGTTGTGAGTTTAGAAGAATGAATTCATTGCTGTCAGGTGAACTTTACCTTCTTTTTTCTTTTTTCTTTTCTTTCTTTTCTTTTTTTTTTTTTTAAAAAAAACCTCTGCTTTATTATTGATGTGCAAACAAGAAAAGAAAGACAGGCCTTGCAATGACAGGACAAGGGGCAATGGGTTTAAACTGGCAGAGGGGAGAAGGAAACTGGATGTTAGGAGGGAGTTCTTTACAGTGAGGATGGTGAGGCACTGGCACAGTTTGCCCAGGGAGGCTGTGGAGCACAGAAGCACAGAATGTGATCTTTGATCACATTCTGTGCTTCTGTGCTCCACAACCTCCCTGAAGGTGTTCAGGACCAGGTTGGATGAGGCCTTGAGTGACCTGTGCTAGTGGGAGGTGTCCCTGCCTATGACAGGGGGTTAGAACTAGATGATCCTTGAGGTCCCTTCCAACCTTCCCATTCTATGATTCTATGATTCTATGCATTATCTTGCACATCTCATCTTGGGGCATGCAGTTCTTGCAGCATTCAAGTTGCTGTAATGCTGGGTGTAAAATAGCACTACAGTAGAATTTAGTGATATCTACTTTGTTCTCCTACAAACCCATAAAGAAGGGGAAAGACTTTTTTAAAAAAAGAATGCTTCAAATAATGACTTCCAGAGCCTGGACAGTAGGCAGTAGACCAAAATGAATCCAAGTTGCCTGCTGTCCTGTGAGACTAATCTCGCTAGCCATGTGTCCATATTGCTTCTCTGCCTCTTGGAAAAAAACAGAGCACAGCAAAGATGGAGTTGCTCATGGCCAGACTTCTGCAAATCCTCCTGGGCTGCCCTGATCAAGGGGAGGCTGCAGAGCAAAATAAGAGGACATTGAACTGTTGTAGCAGGTCCAGAGGAGGCCACGAAGATGCTCAGAGGGCTGCAGTAGCTCTGCTATGAGGACAGGCTGAGAGAGTTGGGGCTCTGCAGCCTGGAGAAGAGAAGGCTTTGAGAGGACCTGATAGTAGCCTTCCAGTATCTGAAGGGGGCCTACAGGAAGGCTGGGCTCCTGCAACGACAGGACAAGGGGCAATGGGTTTGAACTGGCAGAGGGGAGATTGAGACTGGATGTTAGGAGGAAGTTGTTTGCAGTGAGGGTGGTGAGGCACTGGCACAGGTTGCCCAGGGAGGTTGTGGCTGCTCACTCCCTGGAGGTATTCAAGGCCAGGTTGGATGAGGTCTTGAGTAAGCTGTACTAGTGGGAGGTGTCCCTGCCTATGGCAGGGGGTTGGAACTAGATGATCCTTGAGGTCCTTTCCAACCTTACCATTCTATGATTCTATGATAGCAGATAGGGATTGGTGTCGAGAGCAGGGCTGTCTTTTTCTAGAGAGCCTCTTGCAGTGAAGACTCAGATTGGGTTCATTTTTCTAGTAGATTTCTGGCCAGGCCTGTTGTGTCTTTCAATGTGCAGGTGTTAATTAAAGCAGTTTCATTCCATTCCTTACATCTCAGACTTGGTCCAATATACTCTAATAACAGTCAACCCACTAATTGTTTACTGGATGAAAATAGAGATGGGTCAGTCTGAACCTATAGGACTTTATTGATTACCTGGAAGCTAGATTGATGGTCTTTGCTTAGTTCTTAATGAATTAATCTCCATTAGTGATGAGGAAAATAGAAATAGTTTTGATTTTTAGCCTTGCTGAAGCAGGGCACATGTCTTAAACTTTGCAAACCAGCAACAGGTAAATAAGAAGTCTCCAGCTCAGGAGAGTTCACCTCAGGCTTCAGACTATTAAATTTGTTGTTATTAATTTTGCTTAGAATTGAGCCTGAGTTTACATTGAGTATTGTTTTCTTCCCTTTCTTACTCCTAAATGACTCAATTTAAATTTTACAGTAAAGGCCAAATCAACACTGGAATTTGGACTTCCCACTTGTAAATCATCCTAGAGTTTGCTGTATATCATCATGACTACTGGTGGGAAACTAGGTGGGACTTTGTACTATCTTAATGTGTCCTGTTACAAAAGGACATAAACTAGAGTTCTTGGGGGAGTACCTTTAAGAGACACAAATAATATCACCAAGATTAGGAAAGCTCCTAACTCAACAATGCTGCTGTTTGCTATTAAAAAAAAAGTAGTTCTTCTCAGCTTGTGTAATTCCATACCAGTAATTTTAGACTCCCTCTTAAACCAATCACAGAATTACAGAATCACAGAATCATAGAATGGTAAGGTTGGAAGGGACCTCAAGGATCATCTAGTTCCAACCCCCTGCCATAGGCAGGGACACCTCCCACTAGTACAGCTCACTCAAGGCCTCCTCCAACCTGGCCTTGAATACCTCCAGGGAGTGAGCAGCCACAACCTCCCTGGGCAACCTGTGCCAGTGCCTCACCACCCTCACTGCAAACAACTTCCTCCTAACATCCAGTTTCAATCTCCCCTCTGCCAGTTCAAACCCATTGCCCCTTGTCCTGGCATTACAAGACCTTGTCAATAGTCCCTCCCCAGCCTTCCTGTAGGCCCCCTTCAGATACTGGAAGGCTGCTATCAGGTCTCCTGGAAGCCTTCTCTCCTCCATGCTGCAGAGCCCCAACTCTCTCAGCCTGTCCTCATAGCAGAGCTGCTGTAGCCCTCTGAGCATCTTTGTGGTCTCCTCTGGACCCACTCCAGCAGTTCAATGTCCTCTTATTTTGCTCTGCAGCCTCCCCTTGATCAGGGCAGCCCAGGAGGATTTGCAGAAGTCTGGCCATGAGCAACTCCATCTTTGCTGTGCTCTGTTTTTTTCCAAGAGGCAGAGAAGCAATATGGACACATGGCTAGCGAGATTAGTCTCACAGGACAGCAGGCAACTTGGATTCATTTTGGTCTACTGCCTACTGTCCAGGCTCTGGAAGTCATTATTTGAAGAATTCTTTTTTTAAAGACTGTTAAGTACCCAGGCTAAGTACCAATCCTTGTCTGTCTCAAGCCAGCAAGGTGTGGATGCTTGAGAAGAGAGACCTGCAGAATTCAGAAAAGCGCAGCTAAGGAACTCCTCAGAGTTGTCCCAGGGATATTCTCCTCAGTGAGCAACACCTGCAGTGCTGCTACAGCAAAGCACAAACCTAAGGACAACATTCCCAAACAACTCATTCTGCTGGGTAGGACAAAACCCCAAAGTTTTCACAGACTCACAGAATGTCAGGGGCTGGAAGGGATCTCCAAAGCTCATCCAGTCCAACCCCCCTGCCACAGCAGGATCACCTAGAGCAGATCACACAGGAACACATCCAGGTGGGTTTTGAATATGTCCAGAGAGGGAGACTCCACAACCCCCCTGGGCAGCCTGTTCCAGGGTTCTGTCACCTTCACAGGGAAGAAATTCCTCCTCATGTTTCCATGGAACTTCCAATGCCTCAACTTCCACCTGTTGACCCTTGTCTTGTCATTGGGCACCTTTGGAGTGTATTTATATGTGCACATGCACACAGATGCAAACTGTATGCATGAAGAGCTGGAGTTGGTGTTTGGGTTTTAGAGTCTTATTGAAGTGACATGCAGTGTCACCTACTGCTTTATAGGAGCCCTTGGTTGAAGAGATATGAGGATAGTAGTTGTAAAACCATCATGTTACAAACATTAGTTAATGCTTCTGTCAGTCAGTTCTCTCTGGTGTGCAGTAGTCTCACATCAGAAGGCATTAATCTTACACTGACTGATACACAGCAATGCAGCACTGCTCTCCTGTTAAAGTGATGCTCAGCCCTTTGCAGAACTGCATTCCAGCCACGGCAAGAAGCAGCTCTGCTTTTTGGGCAACATCCTGTGCTGTTGCCTTCTTGTGATTAGATTTTCATTTACACTTTGTTGTTGTTTGTTTGTTTTTTTACACTAAGGTGCATATAACAGTGTGCACTGTGCTTCCGACACTGGAAAATAATACAGATCACTCTAGCAACTACCAGCACACACACACACACAAAATAACCTACTTTGTTCTCCTACAGTCTCCCAACCCAAAAGGACTTGAGGGATTCTGAGGGGTGGGTGTCAAGTGGCTGGGCCCAGGCTCTTTTTGGTGGTCAGCAATAAGCCAAGGATCAACAGCTTCAAACTGCAACAGAGAAGGTTTCACCTCAACATGAGGAGAAACTTCTTCACAGTGAGGGTGACAGAGCCCTGGAGCAGGCTGCCCAGAGAGGTTCTGGAGTCTCCTTCTCTGGAGACTTTCAAAACCTACCTGGATGTGTTTCTGTTAACCACCTTGGGGGATCCTGCCTTGGCAGGGGGTTGGACTGGATGATCTCTGGAGGTCCTTTCCAACCCCTAAGGTTCTGTGATTCTGTGATCTAGCTGTATTAAATAGTAAAAAAAACCCAAACCAACAAACCCAACAGTAAATGCCACAACTCTGTGCTGAAGGTCCACTTCTATTCTTGCTCCCCTAGCTCACTGCATTGTAAAGCTGAATTAGCCAAAATTATTGGAGGGCTGCCAAGTAATCATAGAATCATAGATTGGTAAGGTTGGAAGGGTCCTCAAAGATCATCCAGTTCCAACCCCCTGCCATAGGCAGGGACACCTCCCACTAGTACAGCTCACTCAAGGCCTCATCCAACCTGGCCTTGAACACCTCCAGGGAGGGAGCAGCCACAACCTCCCTGGGCAACCTGTGCGAGTGCCTCACCACTCTCACTGGAAAGAACTTCCTCCTGACATCCAGTCTAAATCTCCCCTCTGCCAATTCAAACCCATTACCCCTTGTCCTGGCATTGCAGGACCTTGTCAATAGTCCCTCCCCAGCCTTCCTGTAGCCCCCTTCAGATACTGGAAGGCTACTGTAAGGTCTCCTGGAAGCCTTCTCTTCTCCAGGCTGCAGAACCCCAACTCTCTCATCCTGTCCTCACAGGAGAGCTGCTGCAGCCCTCTGAGCATCCTGGTGGCCTCCTCTGGACCCGCTCCAACACTTCCATGTCCTGAAATTAATGTGTGTCAGATTCTGATCTGTGGTTTTGCTGCAGTGGTGGAAATCCTTGGGACATCAGTCCCCTAGTGCTTTAATCATCCCAGTTTGTGTATTTAGTGGAGACAGCAACCACCCTCACGATGATTTAAGGCTGATCTCTGTTCCTTTCCAAGGGGAACAATTTAGGTGTCAAAATTCTGGTGCAAGTTCCTGGCTGTAAAGCCTGAGGTGTCATCAATGCTTCTGGCAACCCAGAGCGAGGCACCTAACCCCACGGGAGCTACAGGGCTAAGTCATGTCAATTGTGTCAGTTCTGCTTTATGAGCTGCTTTATGCAGTTTCCTGCCCAGCAGCCTGGCAGCTCTAAATCCCATCCTTAAATGCTTCTCTTCATCCAGGGGATAGGAGGATCTGGACATGATTGCTTGTGTAGTAATTTAGGTGCCTAAAAAGCATACCGTATGAGACAAGATTGAAGTGTATGAGGAGCAGGTTGAAGATAATTTGAATGACCTGTATGCTGCAGAAATTGATTCTAAAACACCAGTGTCATTCCTTCTGGCTTTAGCATGACAGTGGCAGGTCTGTCACAGGTGCCATGACTTCAGCAGCATTATGTTAGGTGTGTATTTGGGGATTTGGACACTTACCTAACATCACAGTATCGATAGCCACACAAACACCTGCTTGTGCATCTCTTATTTTCACCAGAGGTCAAGAAAGCTTCTCCTGCCCCTCTACTCTGCCCTGGTGAGGCTATATTTAGAGTACTGTGTCCAGTTCTCGGCCTCCCAGTTCAAGAGGGACACAGAAGTGCTTGAGAGAGTCCAGTGCAGAGCCACAAAGATGCCGAAGGGAATGGAACAGCTCTGTTATGAGGAGAGCCTGAGGGAGCTGGGGCTGTGCTGCTGGGAGAGGAGGAGACTGAAAGGTGACCTCAGCAATGTTTATAAAGATGTGCAGGGTGAGTACCAGGAGGCTGGAGCCAGGTTCTGCTGGGTGATGCCCAATGACAGCACAAGGGACAGTGGGTGGAAAAGTTGAAGTGTAGGAAAGTCCATGGAAACATGAGGAGGATTTTTTTCCCTGTGAGGGTGACAGAAGACTGGAACAGGCTGCCCAGGGGGGTTGTAGAGTCTCTCTTTCTGGACATATTCAAGACTTGCCAGGATGTGTTCCTGTGTGATCTGCTCTAGGTGATCCTGCTCTGCAGGGGTTTGGACTGGATGAGCTTTCAAGGTCCCTTCCAGCCCCTCACATCCTGTGTGATTCTGTGATTCATTCCCGTAGCTCTGGGGCAAGGGACACAAAACTCATTTCTGTCATCAGCCATGTGCCTTGTTCCTTGAACCCAGCTGCAAAGCTCAAGTCCCTCTTCCTTTCTGTGTAGCCCATTGGGTGTTTCTAACCCTTCTCTGTGGAGAGGTGGCAGTTTTGTATGAAAGGTCAGGCTGTGTCAGTGAACAGTTACCCAGTGCACCTAAGGCAACCCCTCCTTGCTGGAATTAAAGCTGGTGCCATGCTCTCTGCCTTGCAGTCTTAAGGGACGCTGGGCAAAGGGAAGTAGCATTGCAGCATGTTGCTTAGTGGTAATTCAGAAAAATCCTCACATCTGCTGGATCTGCATCTATTCTGCATCTACTTTCCTTGGGGCACTGCAACTAATTAAATAAAACAGAAAAATAAACTCCTAATGAGTGAACACAACCTCTCCAAATTTCACTTTTCTCTCTCTCTCTCTCTTTTTTTTTTTTTTAAAAGAATCCACAAAGAGAGAAGATTCTTCACATTGTTGTTTGGACCTTTAGCTTTACTAAAGCTGGCATGTCCTGGGTAGTTGTGGATTGTTTCCTTTAGCTTTACTAAAGCTGTCATGTCCTGGGTAGTTGTGGAGAGTTTCCTTTAGCTTTACTAAAGCTGGCAT
>VWZE01017287.1:16947-30444 GCA_013396675.1 Eubucco bourcierii | reverse complement strand
AAGAGGAGGCTCAGGGCAGACCTCATTGCTGTCTACAGCTACCTGAAAGGAGGTTGTAGCCAGGTGGTGTTGGGCTCCTCTGCCAGATACCCAGCAACAGAACAAGGGGACACAATCTCAAGTTGTGCCAGAGGAGGTCTAGGCTGGATGTTAGGAGGAAGTTCTTGACAGAGAGAGTGATTGGCATTGGAATGGGCTGCCCAGGGAGGTGGTGGAGTCACTGTCCCTGGAGGTGTTCAAGAAAAGCCTGAATGGGGCACTTAGTGCCATGATCTGGTTGATTGGATAGGGCTGGGTGCTAGGTTGGACTGAATGAGTTTGGAAGTCTCTTCCAACCTGGTTGATTCTATGATTCTATGATTCTGACTGATGGAAGACACAGTACATATATTCACAGTGCTGAGAAATCCTACTGTAAAGAACTAACCTTCTCCCTTCATGGGCAGTGGCTGAAATACTGAGTACCTGAACATAGACAAATACCTTTTCTGATCAATGGCTGTGGTCTCAGGGGAGCAAAAGGTATATAAAAAAAGAAAAGGCAGTTGAGACAGGAGCTGAGCAATGCCTTCCTGTATGTTAAGATCATGCCCACTGAGCCCTTCAAGAAAATCATAGAATATAATCATAGAATAACAGAATGGTTTAGGTTGGAAATGACCTCAAAGATCACCTAGTTCAAACCCTCTGTCATAGGCAGGGGCACCCCCCACATAGAATCACAGAATGGTTTAGGTTGGAAGGGACCTCAAAGACCCTCTAATTCCATACCCAGATCATCTAGTTCCAACCCTCTGCCATAGGCAGGGACACCCCCCACATAGAATCATAGAATGGTAATGTTGGAAGTGACCTCAAAGATCATCTAGTTCCAACCCTCTGCCATAGGCAGGGGCACTCCACACATAGAATCATAGAATGGTAATGTTGGAAGGGACCTCAAAGATCATCTAGTTCCAACCCTCTGCCATAGGCAGGGACACCTCCCACATAGAATCATAGAATGGTAATGTTGGAAGTGACCTCAAAGATCATCTAGTTCCAACCCTCTGCCATAGGCAGGGACACCCCCCACATAGAATCATAGAATGGTAATGTTGGAAGTGACCTCAAAGATCATCTAGTTCCAACCCTCTGCCATAGGCAGGGGCACCCCACATATAGAATCATAGAATGGTTTAGGTTGAAAGTGACCTCAAAGATCATCTAGTTCCAACCCTCTGCCATAGGCAGGGACACCTCCCACATAGAATCACAGAATGGTTTAGGTTGGAAGGGACCTCAAAGACCCTCTAATTCCATACCCAGATCATCTAGTTCCAACCCCAATGTCTAACCAAGTTCTGTAGAAATTGCAAACAGATGAATGAGAACTTGAAAGAGTAAACCATTTCCCTTTACCTTTTCAAAGTATCAGGAGGACTGAAAATGTCAGAGTTTTGCTAAGCTGATTTAGGAGAAATCTTGAATTCTTTGTCTGACAAATAAGAAGCAAAGTGAGATAAAGCCAGATAGTGGGTAGAGAATGCATAACAACTTGCAGCAATGTAGGAAACCCCAGTGATTTACTGCAGGCTGTTATAAGAATGGGACTTACCACTTCATAAGTTCACAGTAAGCTTGCTTTTGTGTTATCATCTCTGTTATTGCCAGTCCTAAGGACTGATAACACACAGCACGAGTAATCTCCAGTCCTTTCAGTCTTTGTCACCTAAGTCACAGGCTTCCCTTCTTCACACTTATGCTTCACTTTTCTCCTTCTGCCAACGTTTGCTGCCCGCTCCTGCATTTTTTCCTATCAGTGGAGGCACTGAGCTGAGCACAGGAGAAGCAGGGAGGACCTATAATCTGCTCTCATGGCTTGCTGTGCCCCCAGCACCTCTTCAGCCTCCCTCTGCAGGCCAGCATGCTGCTGGGGGACAGGCCACAGTGGAAGAGAACTCCTGCAAAGCTAACACCTTCCCTCTGATTTTTACACCTCAGGCTCTGCTAACACCCCTGAGCCACGAAGTGCAGTATGGTACTTCCTTTGCTTTCTCACACGAAATCAATTTTTAAAGCAGAGCAATTACAGGAAATGTTTACAGCATTTCTCCACTGCAGCTCACATTAAACATTTAGGAGCTCTCCTCATGAGCTGTACTGGAATGCAGTCCTAGCACATGCTGGAAGGGGTCACTGACATGTGCCAAAATAGTCCTTTAGGAATCAGTGCAGAGCAAGCAGGGGGCAACACAGCAAGGCTGCCAGCCCTGCCAGCAACTGCAACTTGTCTGAGCAAGGGAGTCTCACAATCCCTCAGACAACGTCCCTGAAGAAATGGAGTGCAGCTGAGTGTCCTGCTGCTGCTGGGACTGTGGCAAGCCCTCATCCCTCTCTGCAGACCCAAGAAGCCATCTTCTGGCTTCCCACATGTTCTGGCTTTCCCCATGCTCTGCCTGCCATGAGCTGCAGAGAGGCATGTTGGCCAGCAGGGCAAGGGAGGGGATGCTGCCCCTTTGCTCTGCTCTCCTCAGACCCCATCTGGAGTATGTGTGCAGTTCTGGAGCCCACAGCACAGGAAGGACATGGAACTGTTGGAGCAGGTCCAGAGGAGGCAACAAAGATGCTCAGAGGGCTGCAGCAGCTCTGCTGTGAGGACAGGCTGAGAGAGTTTGAGCTCAGCAGCCTGGAGAAGAGAAGGCTTCCAGGAGACATTAGAGTAGCCTTCCAGTATCTGAAGGGGGCTACAGGAAGACTGGGGAGGGACTATTGACAAGGTCTTGCAATGCCAGGACAAGGGGCAGTGGGTTTGAACTGGCAGAGGGGAGATTTAGATTGGATGTTAGGAGGAAGTTGTTTGCAGTGAGGGTGGTGAGACACTGGCACAGGTTGCCCAGGGAGGTTGTGGTTGCTCCCTCCTTGGAGGTGTTCAAGGCCAGGTTGGAGGTGTCCCTGCCTATGGCAGGGGGTTGGAACTGGATGATCCTTGAGGTCCCTTCCAACCTTACCATTCTATAATTCTATGATTCTATAACAGAAAGAGATAGAGAAAAAAAGCCCAGCAAAAAAATAGTGATGCACAGTGCAGTTGCTCACCACTGGCTGTGACTGATGCCTGAGCACTGATGCTCCTCTCCTGGCTGACTCCCCAGGTTTACATACTGAGCCTGCTGTTCTATAGTGGGGAATATCCCCTTGGCTAAGTTTGGGTCAGTGGTCTTGGCTATGCTCCCTCCTAACATCTTGTGCACAGGCACACTAGCAAAACCTGGGAAACTGAGAAGTCCTTCATTTCCTAGCAACAACTAAACATATCAGTATATTATGAACATTTTCCTCACACTGAATCCAAACCACAGCACTACTATAAGCCACTAAGAAGGAAAATCAGCTCTATCCCAGCCCAAACAAGGGTAATATTCCACCTCTTATTCTAAATTCAATTTTTATTAACTTGGATGATTCTAAAAATGATACTGTCAGTACAATATACAGCAACCATAGGAATGACAATACACAGTGAGAGGATTAGTTAGCAATGAACATCACACAATTCAGGTAGTTAGCTATTTTCACCCAAAGTCAAGTTCCCTTGAGGTATGCATTGGACCTGGCCATCATTCTCCAGCACCTACCAAGAAGAGGGGAGATTTAGACTGGATGTTAGGAGGAAGTTCTTTGCAGTGAGGGTGGTGAGGCACTGGAACAGGTTGCCCAGGGAGGTTGTGGCTGCTCCCTCCCTGGAGGTGTTCAAGGTCAGGTTGGAGGAGGCCTTGAGTGACCTGTGCTAGTGAGAGGTGTCCCTGCCTATGGCAGGGGGTTGGAACTAGATGATCTTTGAGGTCCCTTCCAAACTAAACCATTTTGTGATTCTGTGATTCTATGAGTCCATGTTTCTATGATTCTATGGTTCTATGGGTCTATGATTCTGTGGTTCTGTGATTCTATGGTTCTGTGATTCTGTGGTTCTGTGATTCTATGGTTCTGTGATTCTGTGGTTCTATGATTCTATGATTCTGTGGTTCTATGGTTCTATGTTTCTATGATTCTTTGATTCTATGGTTCTACAATTGTATGGTTCTATGACTCTGTGATTATATGTTTCTATGATTCTATGGTTCTGTGATTCTATGTGTCTATGTTTCCATTATTCTGATTCTATGTTTTAATGATTCTATGATTCTATGGTTCTGTGATTCTATGGTTCTATGATTCTACGTTTCTATGCTTCTATGGGTCTATAATTCTATGATTTTATGTTTCTATGATTCTATGTTTCTATGTTTCAATGATTCTTTGATTCTATGGTTCTATTATTCTATGATTCTACGATTCTATGTTTCTGTAATTCTATGATCCTATGATTCTATGACTATTATTCTATGTTTCAATGATTCTATGGTTTTGTGATCCTATGGTTCTATGACTCTATGATTCTATGATTTTATGATTCTGTTTCTATGATTCTATGTTTCAATAATTCTTTGATTCTATGTTTCTATGATTGTGTGATTCTACGCCTCTATGATTCTATGTTTCTATGATTCTATGTTTCTGTGACTATTGTATGTTTCAATGATTCTATGATTCTATGGTTCTGTGATTCTATGGTTTTCTGATTCTATCTTTCTATGATTTTATGGTTCTATGGGTCTATGATTCTATGATTTTATGATTCTGTTTCTATGATTCTATGTTTCAATGATTATTTGATTCTATGTTTCAATGATTCTTTGATTCTGTTTCAATGATTCTTTGATTCTATGGTTCTATGATTGTATGATTCTATGACTCTATGATCCTGTGTTTCTGTGACTATTATTCTATGTTTCAATGATTCTATGATCCTGTGTTTCTGTGACTATTATTCTATGTTTCAATGATTCTATGGTTCTATGATTCTACAGTTCTAAGATTCTATGATTCTATAGTTCTATGATTCTATGGTTCTATGGTTCTGTGATTGAATAGCACACAAATCCTTGAGCACAAGCCATGCCATCAATAGGTTTACCTTTACCTGAGCCAGGAAAAACACAGACTGTCTTCCCTAGCATATTTTTTAATGCACACTGCAAGGCCTTTATGCCCTTCTATAGTAAGTAGAGATTTTGATGGGGCAGAGTCAGCTCAACTGGCAAACCTCTAGGGCTGAGTAACCAGGTGGCTTTTGCTAATGTGCATCCCAGTGTTTGAAGATTCCAGCCTTGGTGATCTCAGTGCAGTTTTTAGCAGTCCATTTCATTGGTTGCTTTTCCAGAGGCTCGTGCACCACAAGGGATGTGATATTGTCACTCAATTTGATGTTCTTTGGTCCAGCTCTCTGCAAGATTATTTTGGAAATGAGTCCCATTTTCTATCCAGAGAGGGGCACCAAGGCTGGTGAGGGTCTGGAGCATAGCACCACGAGGAGCAGCTGAGGGAACTGGGGTTGTTTAGACTGTTGAATAGGAGGTTATGGGGGGACCTTATTGCTGTCTACAACTACCTGAATGAAGGTTGTGGCCAGGTGGGGTTGGTCTCTTCTCTCAGGCATCCAGTGATAGAACAAGGGTACATGGTCTCAAGCTGTACCAGGGCAGGTTTAGGCTGGATGTTAGGATGAAGTTCTTTGCAGAAAGACTCATTGGCATTGGAATGGCCTGCCCAGGGAGGTGCTGGAGTCCCTGTCTGTGGAAGTGTTTAAAATGAGACTGGATGTGGCACTTGGTACTATGGTTTAGTTGATTAGATAATGTTGGGTGATAGGTTGGACTTGAAAATCTCAACAGTCTTTTCCAACCTGATTCTGTGATTCTGTGACTCAGCTCTTTCTGATGTGCCATGTCACCACAAGACTTTCTTTTCAATGCCCAGGATGGTGTTATGGGTGGTGGCATTGGGGCACAGGATTAGTTTCCAACCACCCAGGGGTTGCTTGCACCATTGTGAGCACATAGCACTCTCCATGCCAGGCTTAAGGGAGTATGATGTAACCAATCTGCCAGGCCTCCCTTTATTCACATTTTAATGACTCTCCTCTGTACCAAAGAGTTTTTAACTGTTTCGACTGCTTGGTTATAGCTCATGTCACACCTGAACAAAAAGAATCAATTTCAGCCAAAGAAATAAAGGTCACATCTGCTTTGATGTCCCTTGTGTGACTAGGTTCCTGCAGGTTAATTTATCTTTAAGCTTGTTAACTTAGCTTGGAGAATACTCACAGTGCAGTCACACAGGCAAAAAGCTTGGTAGCCAAGGAGAAAAGGAGCTGGGTAAATACTGAGTTTGGCTGGAGTGCTGCAGCTCTGCAGGGCTGCCTGGCTGAAAGAGGGCTGAGAGTCTGATGATGATGCTGGGACAAAGATCTGAGTCAGAGCTCTACAAGGCATTTAGCTGATTCCACTTGAACATCAAGAGTGAGGCTACACTTGGGAGGTGTCGTGGGTTTAAAAAGCTGACAGAGTGAAGCTCTCAAATGGATTGGAGAAAAAACCAGAATTATATTTGGAGAGAGTTACAGATAGAGATTACAAAACGGATACAGAATCCATAAGCGAACCCCCTGAATTTTCCCCCAACCCAAAACTAAAACTATCATCCCCAGTGCTCCAATCCTCCTCCTCTCCATGCTTCTGCCATCCAAGAGGCCTAAGCACAGCCTCTGCAGGCCCCAAACCAGGCCTATCCTTACATGTTTGTCCTGATAACGCAGCTCCTGCCTGGCACAAGGTTGGAGGGGGAGGAAAGGAGAACAAGCTGGCCTTGGTGTGAGCTTATGAAGAGACAGCAGAATTATGGGATTGAATAACAAGCTTCCAGTCCCCAGAGGACTCTTTTTAACCTTATAGTTCCCAACCTGAGACAGGAGGCTAATTCCTGAAGCACAGTTTGCCTTTTTCTTGCTGGTAAACCTGAATCCGAGAGGGGTGATGGGATGGTGTTTACCCCCTGCCTAGGTGCAAAGTGCTACACTGCTTCGGTCTCACACTAAAACTGAAATAATTGCTACAATTATAAATGGGCACTTTCATACCAGCATGCTGATTATTTACATTGTGCAGAGACAAGGCTTCCTCTTAAATCCTCATGCTGCTTTAGAGTAAGATGAATGTTTCCTGCCGTTTGCTTGAGACAGCCAAAGCAAACACATCACCTTTAATTCGCAGCAGACAGGTCGGACTCTTTAGTCATAGCTGAGTTATACACCAGTGCAATTCTATACACTTCCATCAAGTTACTCCAGATTTGTACCAGCTGAAATGGAAAATGACTGCTTGATGTGCAAATTAAGGCTTGGGAGCAAGAAGCACAGAAATGTGAAGTAGAAGCCAGTCCGTGGGAAAGGAATAGAAATGAGAAAGAAGAAGAATTATCCTGCTTTAACCTAATGTTGTTAATCTATATTGCCCATTATAATCTCCAGTGTCCTGCTCAGTGAAGTATGCAATCTGTAGTGCTGCTTCCTGCACAAGCAGTGTATCTAACATAAAGGACTGGCTCAACATCCATCATAATAATTACTGTGTCATAATTTTCTGCCCTTCCTACCTCTGTTGCAAAGAGATAGAAGAGGCCTTTAAAGTGTTTGAGAATTTTTGCTAACAAATTCTCTCTCTTTCTTTTCTTTTCTTTTTTTTTTTTTTAATTGGGCAGAGAAAGAAAGAAACAGAGCAAAACTCTAAGAATAATTTGTCTAAAGGTAATACATAAATTTTACTTTATGTAATTGCTNATATATTTTATTTGGGGGGGGGGAGGGGGAGTGGGATGTAGAAACTTAATTTGACTATCTGAAAATGCGTCCATTTAATTTAATGTCTGAATTTACTTGGCTGCACTGGAAGGGAGTAGTAGGTTAAGTTAGAATCACAGCATCACAGAATGTCAGGGGTTGGAAGGGACCAAAATTTGGAAAGTTCCTAATTCAACAATGCTGCTATTTGCTATTAAAAAAAACAATATTTTTTCTCAGGTTGTGTAATTCCATACCAGTCATTTTAGACACTTAAAACAATCACAGAATCACAGAATGTCAGGGGCTGGAAGGGACCTCAAAAGCTCAACCAGTCCAACCCCCCTGCCACACCAGGATTACCTACAGGAGATCACACAGGAACACATAGAATCATAGAATGGTAAGGTTGGAAGGGACCTCAAGGATTATCCAGTTCCAATCCTCTGCCATAGGCAGGGACATCTCCCACTAGCACAGCTCACTCAAGGCCTCATCCAACCTGGCCTTGAACACCTCCAGGCAGGGAGCAGCCACAACCTCCCTGGGCAACCTGTGCCAGTGTCTCACCACCTTCACTGGAAAGAACTTCCTCCTAACATCCAGTCTAAATCTCCCCTCTGCCAGTTCAAACCCATTGCCCCTTGTCCTGTCATTGCAAGACCTTGTCAATAGTCCCTCCCCAGCCTTCCTGTAGCCCTCTTCAGATACTGCAAGGCTACTTTAAGGTCTCCTGGAAGCCTTCTCTTCTCCAGGCTGCAGAGCCCAAACTCTCTCAGTCTGTCCTCACAGCAGAGCTGCTGCAGCCCTCTGATCATCTTCATGGCCTCCTCTGGACCCGCTCCAACATCCAGGTGGGTTTTGAATATCTCCTGAGAGGGAGACTTCACAACTCTCCTGGGCAGCCTGTTCCAGTCTTCCGTCACCCTCACAGTGAAAAAAAACCCCAACCCTTCCATTTGAAAAATGATTCCAGAAACACCTTAACCCAGTGGCCCACAGATTCAGAAACTGCTTGACTGAAGTTAAAATTAAGCAGTTACATAGGATTGTTGTAGATCAGAGTGGTTATAAATTTGCTCTCTGTTTGTCTTTTGTGTTGAAGAGGATGTAAATATTTTTTTTATAACAGTGAGTGCCCCTGGATCTGTGAGGTGACACCACTCAAAGCTGATGTTTTGGGCCTAAGATCATGCACATGTGCATGTACTGCCTTCTGAGCTGTGCATGTAAGCTGTGCATCAACATGAGGAGAATTTGCTTTACAGTGAGGGTGACAGAGCCCTGGAGCAGGCTGCCCAGAGAGGTTGTGGAGTCTCCTTCTCTGGAGACTTTCAAAACCTGCCTGGATTTGTTCCTGTGTGAACTACTCTAGGGGATCCTGCTTGGCAGGAGGGCTGGGCTTGATCTCTGGAGATCCCTTTCAACCTCTAAAGTTCTGTGATTCTGTGATCTGAGCTGCGCACAGCTAGAACACAGGAAGTTCCACCTCAGCGTGAGGAGACACTTCTCTTCACTGTGTGGTTGAGCACTGGAACAAGCTACCCAGAGAAGTTGCGGAGTCTCCTCTGGAGACTTTCAAAGCCAACCTGGACACGTTCCTATGCGGCCCTCCCTAGGTGATGCTGCTTTGTCCAGGAGAGTTGGACCCAGTGATCTCTGGAGGTCCCTTCCAACCCCTAACAACCTGTTATTCTGTGATTTCTACAGCAGGCTATCTCTAGCTGCACTCCAGCAAGCAACTTTGTCCGTGCAGGAAGGACAGCAGCAGCTCCTTCCATGCAGAGGAAGGACAGCAGCGGCTCCTCCCACGCAGAGTCAGCCTTAGAATCATAGAATCATAGAATCATAGAATGAGAGAATCACAGAATCATAGAATCATAGAATGTCAGGGGCTGGAAGGGACCTTGAAAGATCATTTGGTCCAGCCCCCCTGCCAAAGCAGGATCACCTACAGCAGATCACACTGGAACGCATCCAGGTGGATCTTGGATATCTCCAGAGAAGGAGATTCCACGACTTCCCTGGGCAACCTGTTCCAGTGCTCTGTCACCCTCACAGGGAAAAAAACCTTTCTCACATGGAACCTCCTATGCCTCAGCTTCCATCCATTGCCCCTTGTCCTGTCACTTGTTGCCTTGCAGCCATGCAAGACATGTCCATTTGGGCAGTGGAATGGTGACGCTGTCCCTACTCCTGCAGGAGCTGCTGGCGGCCAGGGCTCTCTGCATTGGACCTTCAGTGCCTTGGTGCTTTGCAATCCATGCGTTCTAATGCCACTGATATGTTAATACTTTTGCTCTGGTTTCTCTGTTGTTGAGGGGCTGTCAGCACAATTAATGAGCTTTGTTACAGGGAAGATACTGCAGACTGCAAAGCAGTGATTTATGTCTCCATTTGGGATGCATTTGTGAAGCCTGGAGGCCAGACGATGGGACCTTAGTCACAGGGCAGTACATCTCAAGACCCTGAACTGTAACAAAATTGAGTGATAGCTGGAGACTAAGAAAGCTTGTGTTTTTTACATTAAAGCTTCACTAAGGGGAGTCCATATAAAGGGTTTTATTGCATGAAAATATAATTCAGACACTGAGAAGCTATAAAGATTTCTTCGTAAATGTAGCGTAGTAAGTGCTATTCAGGAAAATAGAAAGGCTCAGTTCCACAAGGGATCCACTTGACAGACAATGTAATTGAGATCAAGACCTGAACTGACCTGATTTTAATGCTCTAGCTGTTGTGCTTGCTTTTGTTTTTAGATTTTGGGTTGATTTTTAATTGTAGAAACATTTACCACCTTTTTTTTTAGGTGCAAGTGTAGAAACAACAGAGAATAATTTTTGGACTCTGCTAAGGAAAAGCAGCTAATGTGCTCAGTTGTCAAAGGAAAAAAAAAAGAAGTTATGGGTTAGACCCCACCTGGAGTCCTGTGTGCAGTTCTGGAGTCCCCAGCACAGGAAGGACATGGAAGTGTTGGAGCAGGTCCAGAGGAGGCCATGAAGATGCTCAGAGGGCTGCAGCAGCTCTGCTATGAGAACAGGTTGAGAGAGTTGGGGCTTTGCAGCCTGGAGAAGAGAAGGTTTCAAGGAGACCTGATAGTAGCCTTCCAGTATCTGAAGGGGGCTACAGGAAGTCTGGGGAAGGGCTATTGACAAGGTCTTGGAATGACAGGACAAGGGGCAATGGGTTTAAACTGGCAGAGTGGAGATTTAGACTGGATGTTAGGAGGAAGTTGTTTGCAGTGAGGGTGGTGAGACACTGGCACAGGTTGCCCAGGGAGGTTGTGGCTGCTCCCTCCCTGGAGGTGTTCAAGGCCAGGTTGGAGGAGTCCTTGAGTGAGCTGTACTAGTGGGAGGTGTCCCTGCCTATGATAGGGGGTTAGAACTAGATGATCCTTGAGGTCCCTTCCAACCTTACCATTCTATGATTCTATGATTCTATGGTTAGACTGGATGCCCCCCAATAACCTTTTCTGGAAATCCGAGCCCTAAAGATCAAGATCAATTTCACTGCACTAAGAACTTGGAAGAGAAAATGGAATTCTATTTACAAAAGAAACTAAATAGAAGTATATAGAAGGTATTAAAAATGTACAAAGTATATTTATATATATATGTGTGTGTGTGTGTCTGTATATATATATATATATGCATGTGTGTATGTATATATACACACAGCTTAAGAACAGTACAGCTCCCCTTGTGCTTTAATTCAGCTTTCTTATTCCAAACCAGCCCAAAGTGGCTATACAGTCACACGTGCTCCCTTTCCACCCCTCACTGTGTCTTATAGAACCCAAAATAGAGAAGCTGCAAGGTGAGAGAGAGGGAAACAACACCCAAAGCCAAGCTAGACCTGTGTGAGAGAGAAAGAAAAGAGTAGCTTCAGAATGTAAGCTGTATATTCAGATCAATTGAGTGAGATCACAGAATGTCAGGGGCTGGATGGGACCTTCAAAACTCATCCAGTCCAATCCCCCTGCAGAGCAGGATCACCTACAGCAGATCACACAGGAACACATCCAGGTGGGTTTTGAATATCTCCAGAGGGGGAGACGCCACAACCCCCCTGGGCAGCCTGTTCCAGTCTTCTGTCACCCTCACAGGGAAAAAAATCCTCCTCATGTTTTCATGAAACTTCCTATGCCTCAATTTCCACCCATTGCCTCTTCTTCTGGCATTGGGTATTACTGAGTAGAGCCTGGCTCCAGCCTCCTGGCACTCAGCCTCTACATATTGATAAGCATTGCTGAGGTGACCTCTCAGTCTCCTCCTCTCCCAGCAGCACAGCCCCAGCTCCCTCAGGCTCTCCTCATAAGAGAGATGTTCCACTCCCTTCAGCATCTTTGTGGCTCTGCACTGGACTCTCTCAAGCAGTTCTGTGTCTTTTTTGAACTGAGGGGCCCAGAACTGGACACAGTACTCCAGATGTGGCCTCACCAGGGCAGAGTAGAGAAGGAAGAGAACCTCTCTCAATCTACTAACCACACCCCAGAACGGCATTGGCCCTCCTGGCCACAAGAGCACACAGCTGGCTCATGGTCAATATGAATTTATCTTCATTATAATGTGAACTCAAAGGAGTTCACCACTATGGAACTTTCCAAAACCTCTGGAAAATTCTGTTTGCAAGTAGATTTTAGTTTCAAACCATGACATAAATATACATAGTGGGGAGCAGTACAAGCACCAAAACTTTCTGTTAAGTCTCTGAGGTTTACTGAGTTCCTTGCCTTTAAGAATTGGCATCTTTCTCTTGTTGTGCACTTTGTTTTTCATCTGCTTTTGTATGCAAGAGCTGCAGAAACACATACCCCTGTGCCTACCTTTATACATGGGAGCTGTCTTACTAAGACTACTGTCTTACAGCTCAGACCTGTCTGGGTACAGCCACTTGCATTTTTCTCTCAACTGAGCAAACATTTCCAGAATGGTTGTGGGGGGACCCTGTGCCTGCCTAGGCAGCATTCTGCCAGTGCACAAAAGCTACTTTATGCAAAACATTAACAATTAATTTTGTCTTTCATCTTGTTCAGCAACCTGAACAGATATAAAAAAAGAAAATAGTGATCACAACAGTAATCAGAGAATCATAGAATGGTAAGGTTGGAAGGGACCTCAAGGATTAACCAGTTCCAACCCCCTGCCATAGGCAGGGACACCTCCCACTAGTACAGTTCACTCAAGGCCTCGTCCAGCCTGGCCTTGAACACCTCAGGGAGGGAGCAGCCACAACCTCCCTGGACAACCTGTGCCAGTGTCTCACCAACCTCACTGCAAACAACTTCTTCCTAACTTCCAGTTTCCATCTCCCCTCTGCCAGTTCAAACCCATTGCCCCTTGTCCTGTCATTGCAAGACCTTGTCAATAGTCCCTCCCCAGCCTTCCTGTAGCCCCCTTCAGATACTGGAAGGCTACTATCAGGTCCCCTCGAAGCCTTCTCTTCTCCAGGCTGCAGAGCCCCAACTCTCTCAGCCTGTCCTCATAGCAGAGCTGCTGCAGCCCTCTGAGCATCTTTGTGGTCTCCTCTGGACTTGCTCCAACACTTCCATGTCCTTCCTGTGCTGGGGGCTCCAGAACTGCACACAGGACTCCATCAGAAGATCCCCACTGTACGATGGGCTGCCTGGGAGAGATTCTTCTACCACAGAGGAAAATCCAGCAGCCTCAGTAGCAAACATTGAGCTCAGTAGCAGCTGGCTTTAAGACAAAATTTTGGAACACCCTGAATATTGCAAGCCTGTTAAACTCACCTAATATTGTTCTATTGCTGGAACAAATCTAACTGTAAATTGAAGGGGG
>VWZE01017286.1:179028-201985 GCA_013396675.1 Eubucco bourcierii | reverse complement strand
AGTTGAGCAGGGAATTAAGCTTCTGAAGGAATTTGCAAAATTTGCAAAAACAACAAAAAAACCCCAAAACCCAGCAGATCTGTGTCCTTTGAGTTTAAATCTACATGCACAGTAGATGCACATCCACTTTCCCTCTGTACTTGGCTCACAACAGCCATTTTCCTTTTCATTACACCTGCTCGGGGAAAACAGCACCTCTTTCCCCAAGACCTTCCAATTTTCTCTGACATGTCCCTTTGTCCCAAACTGAGACAAAAAAACTACCAATTGCAAGATCTGCCACTAAGTCAAAATTCCACTTTGGAGACACCAAAGTCATACTGAAATGCTTTATCTTGTTATTGTCAAAATATTTACACTGTTAAGCATTCTACAAAATCAAAGATGCACCGTTGCATTCTGTGAAGCTATGCTGAGCAGTCAAAACAAGAGCATTAACATCAGAGCCAAACGAGGAATCAGAATAAAGCACCTCTGCCATCTTAAATGTTTCACAGGAATATACTTGATTTCAGTTAATTTTTCAAGGTTAAAATTTCAACAAAGCATTTTCTGGAAAAAAAATCCATCTGCAGAAAGCTTTTGATCTGTTTTACTGACTGGTGTTTAATTGAATTCAGAGCAACCGATTGCTTCTTGCTAAGTTTTACATCTTGCTTTTAGGTCTGTATCGTTCAGCCAGGAAATTATGCACGCTCTACACAAATTCAGCCGCCAGTCAGTGCTGAAGAGATTTGGAATGAACTCAGTGAAGAGGAAAAGGCAGTTTATAATAAGGAGTACGTTCAAGAGCGGGCAAAGTTTTTCAACAGCATACTCAGTGAAGGAAGCCCTAATGGCAGCGAGGTTGTAGATGCTATGGTAGATGCTTTAATGTCTCCTGCTCCCAAAGCACGTTACATGGTAGCAAAGCTGAAGGAGAAAGCACTGGTGTTTGTGTGTACTTTGTTCCCAACTGTTGTGATGGATTCTGTTCTGTCTTATGCACTGAGTAATGTAAAACTTGGTACTGTTCAGTGACTCAAGCTAGGCAGTTTCTTAAACTGTGAAAGCCAGGGCTGAATTTAATGTCTCCAGAACACCAGGTTACTACGTCAGAGACATGATGGAGACAAAATGGAGCCTATCCCAAAAGGCAAGTGCACATCCAAAATCATCACAGCTGAGATGGAAATACCTTATCTGTAGGAACCTGAGAAGTAATTTATTAGGCATGATGGGAAGAGTTAATGGGAAAGTTAGGAATCAGCAATAGATCTTGATATACTTTAAGTGGAGTTAGGTGGCTGTAGGAAGAGTCAAATAATAAAGTTGTAATATGGAAACAGTGTCCTGGCTAACTACAGTTCAACACATTTCAAGGTGTTTTGGATAAATCTGTTACAGCCACTATATCATGGAAAATTAGTAGTATATTCCATTTACAAATGAGTATCTCAATCTTAAATAAACTCTATCTTTTATCAAATGCCTGGATTAATCAGTGTGTTAACCTGAAGTGTAACCAGCTGAACACCACAGTCACCACAGGGACTGATACCCATATGTAGCAGCAACTTGTAGGTTAGAAAGCACACTCAGCCTGGAACTTGTTCTTGGTACTATTACAAGGGATAAGACCTGATGAAAAAAATCCCTTAAATAAGCAGGAAAATTTTACTAACATATATCTATGAGAGTAATTGAGCACAGTGGCTTCATTATCAGTCTCCTACTAACTGTTGTGGAAAAGGTTGCCTGATTTACATGTGCACGGTTTTAAATTTGGCTTGGTTGTGGCATAGCATGAAATCTAAGAACTGTGGAACCAAAAGGTCCCAGAATAGTTGAGATCAGCTGTGGTAATGCTGGTAGATTCAAGGCAGCAGCATGGAGCATTAAGCTACTCTATGCCAGGTCTCCCATATCAAACTGAAGGCTCTGCTCTAAGATGACCACCTTAGTTTGAGCCAGAAATTGCATCCTATACCTGGGAAGTCTTTCCTAATATATATAACTAATTAGTGGGAGAAGTTACTTTCTAATGTGGTGGGTAACTGGGCAGTCTGAGTCAGAAACTCAGTGAGATGATACTGTTTAGAGCAGAAGCCAGAGCTCCCACTTGTTCCCCTGCCCATAAACAGCAAGATTATCAGATGATTATCATCCACTCTCCTCATTTAACCACAACTGAGCAAGCAAGGAAATAGCAACAAGGCTTATTCCAACTGAACCAATTGATTTCTTATATGGGAATTCCCCTTGCTTGACCTCAGGGATTTCAGCAGCCTTACATTGCTTTGGAAGACTTGTTTGTGTGCTCTTAGCCATTCTTTGTGTAGATTACCCTCCCTTACAGTTAAGTAAGCACTGAACTCAAGAAGCAACTTTGAAATTCGGATGTTTTTTCATCAGGCCCAGGAGATACGATTTGCTCTGCCTCACAGACCATATTGCTTTCCCCATGATGTGGTCTTCCTTACATTTGCATTTCTGAAAGCTACAAAAATAAGTTGTTGCTGAGATCCAGGACCACCAGAAGAGATGCCACCCAGGTATTGACAACATTAAATATTTTCAGCTGAAAACTCCTCCTTCATTTGCCATGTATGCGGTGAGGCATGTGATCAGTATTATAGTGGCTTCATGTAACATCATATGAGAAACACTCCAGAACATTTATTCCTTGGTCTTGAAAACTAAGACCTTGCAGTGTATAGCATCTCACATAGGATACAGTGCCAAGCTGGATAAGAACAGATGGCACAAGTGAAGGCAGTTTGTATTTTCATTGGTGTCTAACCTGTTAGCATGGAAGCTAACTGTAAAGTGGCTACAAAATTATTATCTTTTGTCTTCCCCCTTGACTTTTTAATATTATGATCTGTATATAGAGAGTCAGAGCTTCAGTTACTAAGAGGCCTGATGCACTCCCACTGAAAGTCATCTGGTATCCTCCCACTGAATTATATGGGCTCCAAGACAAAGTGTTAGGCAAGAAAACCTACAAAATGTAGCAGGAATGATTTCAGAATCCCTGGGCTCAACAGGAAAGAGATCCTCATAAGAAATGGTACTGAAAAGGGCACCACTCCCCCTCCCACAGGTCTCATAGGTTATAGAATTTGTGGGATTAGTAATAGAAGCTTTCAGTGAACAAACATTGCTAACCGAGTCAGTGACAAACTCCAAGGACTCCCCAGAGCTGTTGGCTCTTGAATTTCTGCCCACCTGTGTGTCACTGGAAAGTTCACTTGATTCTAGAGATTCCAGCCCTCATCTTGGCCCATGTGGTACCTGGAGAGCACACAATTGCTGGCCTACCCCACCATCCCTTCTGTTACTGTGTCACACTCTTAAGTGAGAGCCTCTCTCTTATTCAGTAACTGGTTTTGGAAAAATTTAGGTGACAGGCAAAACAAACCACTCTATTGGCATTGCTTTTAAATCTGAAATGCTCCTCTGTCAATGCCCAGCTAGCCTGCTGCAGAGGCTTTCCTCAGACTTTTTCTATACAGCCTTCATCTCAGCATTTAGCAGAGAACTTCTTGGTAGAACACATTCACTACTTGTCTTTTATAATCCCTACTAGCAGTTTGGAGAAAAAAAAAACAAACCACAACTTTTCCTGTAAAAACAACTACCACAGAAGAGACACAGCCTTCTTCTCAAGTCCCTTCTCCAGGGACATGCTATCAGGGACCGAACAAAGTATAAGCAGACAGGATACCACCATGGGTTATGGAGCAGTCTCCCAGGTAGACAAACATGTACATAGATTTTACAGAGGCTTGATCAGGAGGTAACTTCCTAACACTGTGGGGCTCTTTTGCTCAGCATTTACATCAGTTATTTCCCGCATTTCCTTTTCTATGCAAGGGCTTATTTCTAAAAGCACATAGTGGCAGAAAGAATAAATATGGATTTGGAGAGTAAACACAGAAAGAGTATAAAGAATAGCAAAAGCTTCAGCTAAATCAGTTTAGTAAGTTGCGCATTGATTTGAGTGATTCTAACAGCTTCACATAGTGTCACCAAAAAAAGGAACAGACTGGCTCCCAGGAAATACACATACAACACAAGGAGTAGTAGGGTTTTACCACCAGTACAGTTTTGAGGTGGTTGTGCTGCTGTCCAAAACAACAATTGTCTCCAAAAATTCTTTGCTCCTCTCAGGAGAATTGAGAGGGCACAGTTTGAGAAACACCTCTCTGACAGCTCCCCAGCCCAGGCCATAGGTTATTTTGCTGTGTGGAAGATCTGAACCTCTACTCTGTCAGTGTTGCTGTGGGCATCACCACCAGTTACACACACAACCTGAGCAGCTGCAGTGCTTTGGTCCCACTACAGATGGGACTGGATAGGCTAGGCAGAGATTTTTACAATGCTTACCAATATTAACACCCCAGTTTATCTCATGCTCCCTTAAGTGTAACTCAAAGACAGCTGAAACAGCCCAATGTGTAAGTTTGTGTCATTTTCTCAAGCTGGCAAATCTGAAAAAAGAGATTTAGAGTGTAATGCAACATGAAGCAGATTTTTGCAGAATACAGACAGATGACTAACAGTAAACATTACTGTGCAGTAGCACATGCAATTTCCAAGCACACCTTCCAGCTGAAGCCAGGCTATCATCTAGCCCAGCTCCCACTGATGTCAGCAAGTCTCTAGTGCCAACCAGCACAACAATCCTCAGAGTGCACAGCCTCCTTCCAGCAGTCAGCTGTGGGACATTTGTAGCATCCTTGTGCGTTTATATTGACAGATAAAAAACAGCACAATACAAAAAGAACATTGATACTGAGGATGACAGCTTCATTATTCCACTTGTTCTATACTGGGACTGTGCAGTGCTGTCAGTCTGACACCCTCTGCTAACACCAAAGATAGCTTCACAGCCTCTGTATTTCAAATACTTTGAAGCAGCTGTTCAGCAGTGGAATCTTTTCATGTGCAATTAGACCATTTTGTGGCTGTAAAATGAGTGTAACAATAACAGGGGCTTTACCTATCATGAGGAAGTACCTATGTTGTAGGAGCAGTTGAGGTTAATGTTTACAGGGGAAACCATATATGATCCTTAGTAATATTCTTTGGAATAGTCCTGGTTAGGAAACTATTTCCCACTGATTATCTCATTATCAGATGTTGACAGAGTAGGCAAGACTTACATGTAATGGGCATCCCATGAAGCCAGACAGTACAGCACCTCTAGGATTGTCCCAGGAGTGGACATTGCTCTTTCCTGATCGTGAGCTGCTACAGATGTATGGTCAATGCACGTGTGTGTGTGTGTGTGTGTAGATCCAAGACAGAGCAGCCTCAAAGCCACCCTAATTCATACCATGTCAAACCTGTAGACAGCACTGCCTTCAAATGAAGACTCAGGTGGTGCGCAGTCACCCTGTCTATACCAAATTGCATGAGAACTGTGTCTCTGTTTGTGCTGTATGTGTTTCCCAGGTTCAGCTCTGGGAGCTGTAATCTCCACACAGAAGGCTCTAGGGTGTATCCAAAGCTCTGGGCAGTCCACACATTTCTTTCCTTAAAGCAGTTACATTTTTAACATCACCACTCAACTTGTATTCCTGCATTAGCCTGGTCTCCAGAACTGAGCTGTGAGCCAAAAAGAGTTCAACAGCTTGAGGCTTTAGACCTTAGAGTTTATTTTTTCCCAAACACAGGGGATCCTCTAAATTTCACTAATAAGGTATTGATCCTAATTTTTTTTTGAGTCACTGCACTACCCTAATAGCAGAGCAGCTGCCAGCAAGGCAGAGATGCTCTGCTCTTGAAGCCACAGTGCTTTGAAACACCCAGCATAATGTTTACCCGTTGTCATGAATCCTCATTATTACTCTCAAAAAGCTCACAGAAAGATGATCACCACAAGAAAATAAATCAGGCATAAATACCTAAATATCGTCTCCAAACACATGTACACTTAAACACATATCCCAGCTTGAGAGGGAAATACCAAGTACCTACACTTGTTATGGCCTAGTTCCAGAGTTTCCACGATTTCCAAAAGTCACACATGTGTTTCAGACAGGATCTTCAATTACTTCTGCTTTGGATGACATTTCAAAATACACGTACTAGCTTATCTAATGTGCAAGTATGCTACTCTACAAAGTGAAAATAGGAGAATTCACCTGGACCTTAGTGTAACTCGCATGTGTCTCCTTGTATGTAGCAACAGCAAAAAATCTTGAAACATTACACAAAGCACCTTCTGCTGTGCCATCTGCAGCATCTATTTAGTGTAACCAGGGAGAAAGAGAAGGGCTCACACAATATATTTTGCAAAAAACAAAGCCACCAACCAAAGCATAACAGCACAAGACTAATAATCCAGACAACTCACAGTGCTACCACAAAATAGCTTCTGTGCAAATGACATTCCTCATAAGGAAAATAATGAAAAGCTTTATGCTACAATGATGTTATCTGTTGCTGTGACTCACCACACAGTCCCATGCCTTGCATCACCTGCCTTTCCATGCTGTTGGACATGCATCCAGCTGGGTGTCACCGCTTCCCTGGCAAAAGATATTTCATGTCAAAAAACAACTTTGCCCTTGAACTTCCTAATGCTAGACGTGGTTTGCATATAATTCAACAGCCATTTTTGGCCGGGTACAAGACAAACAGCCTCACTGCAGCAGCCAGCCATCATCTCATACACCATTACTGACCTAACCAGAGGCAACAAGGGCCAGCTGGCTTGTAGCGCTTGAAGGCTGAATTTAGATACTAAAGGAAATAGAAATGGACAGAGAGCTTGGGACATCCAGTGTTGGTGGTGTTTGCCTTCTAGAACTACTTATGCTTCGACTTACTTAAAGAGTTTTGTGTAGTTTTCCCTGTTTGTTTGCACTAATGTTTTTCTGCTATTAATAAATAGGTTTCTCCTTCCAGTCAGGTCTATGGACAATTATGTTTCAATTCAAGTCTAACACACCTAATTTATGTTACAGTGCTATACAAACCCTCTGGGATAGCTATGAAGTTGGGTTATATACAGATCTTGTAATCTGAATTTTTGTGGCCAACAATTCTAGTAAAATTTAGAGGTGAAACAACTATATTGCACTGCTTTCTGGGAGAGGGAAAGGAGGTTTGGCAAGAAAGTACATCTGCAGTAAGAAAATGTCAAAGGCGGTGACAAACCACTTCCATGCAGCACAATGTAAGATGAAGACACCAAACACTTTTTCCCCCATGAAGGCAAGAGATGATACAGGGAAATCATAGAGTACTTTGAATTGGAAGGAACCTTTAAAGGTCATCTAGTCAAACCGCCCCAGCAGTGAGGAGGGAACATCTTCAGCTAGATGAGGTTGCTCAGAGCCCTGTTCAACCTGACCTTGAATGCTTCTAGAGATGGGGTTTCTACCAATTCTCTGGGCAATCTGTGCCAATGTTTCACCACCTTCACCAGAAAAAAAAAAAAAAAATCTTTCTTATGTCTAATCTGAATCTCTTTTAGTTTAAAACTACTAGCCCTTGCCCTGTCACAAGAGGCCCTGTTAAAAATAGTGTTTCCATCTTTCTTACAGGCTTTCTTTAAGTACTGAAAGGCTGCAATAAGGTTTCCCCAGAACTTTCTCTTCTCCATGCCAAACAACCCCAATCCTCTCAGCCTTTCTTCACAGCAGAGGAGTTTCAGCCTCCGGATCATTACTGTGGTCTCCTCTGGACACAGTCCAACAGGCCCATGTCCTTCTTGTGCTGAAGACTCCAAAGTCGGACCCAGTACTCCAAGTGAGGTCTCACCAGAGTGGAGCAGAACGGCAGAACCATCCCCTCAAACAGCTGGCCACAAACCGCTCCACTATAGCTCACTGACTCTCAGTTCGAGCAGGACCCTTGCGCCTACTTAGGGGTCACTGTACCGAGCCCTGCGGCCGCCATCTCCCTCCCCGCCCGACATTCACCACCACCCTCCACCCCTAAGCCAGCAACCGGCATGCGTGCCTTCATCCCGAGGGCTGCACGGAGCCCTCCCGTACCTCGCACCCTCGCACGGTGCTGAGGGTAGCGGCGGCTGAAGGGGCCAGCTGAGGGGAGCGGCTGACAGGAGGTGGTGCCGCCTCACTGCTGCCTGCGGCCCAACCGCCAGCCGCGCGACGCCGTTGCCGAGGAGACGGCGGCGACAATGGCGGGCGCGGCTGCGGGCGGCGCTGAGGCAGCGGGGCTCTGGCCGCCGCGGCTGAGCTCTCGGGGGGCCGTGCTTCTGCAGGTGAGTCCCCGGTGGCCGTGGTGGGCAGCCGAAGCCCGCCGGGCCGTCCGGTGCGAGAGAGGCCGGGGGAGGCGGCGCCTCGCCGGCTGCTGCTGCGGTTTCGGGGTAGACGTGGCGGATTGTGAGGGGAGAGGGCACAGCAGGAGCGGCACCACAGAGCTGCTGTGCTTCAGCTTTCGAAAAGAAATACTGCACGGAAGACATCAGCAACCCTTCCCTCCCCCCGCCCCCTTTCTGCACTGTCGGACAAGCAAGTCCTTATCACGTAAATACGGGGGGGAGTCAGCACCAGTTCTTCAACGTGTGCCTTTTCCAGCAGTTTTACTCCTATTAAAACTGGTCTCCTGTACAGGCCACCCGTTCCCCTGAGGTGCAATCCAAGAAAAATCAGCTAACACAGGGACAGGACAAGGGGTGACGGATTTAAACTAAAAGAAGGTTCAGATTAGATACAAGGAAGACATTTTTTATGGTGATAGTGGAGAAACACTGTCCCAGGCTGCCCAAAGAACTGGTACAAGTCCCATCTCTGGAAACATTCTGGGTCAGGTTGGATGGGTCGCTGAGCAGCCTGACATACCTGAAGATGTCCCTGCTCACTGCAGGACAGGTTGAACTAAGTGACCTTAAAGGCCACTTCCCACCTAAACCATTGTATGAACACCAGATTTATCCCTTACCTGGCTTCTCAGCACTTCAGGGGCAATAGGAGTTGTTCCTCACCCTGTTCCTTGCTCCTGGATGCAGTATTCCACCTTTCATCAACTCCCCGATAGTCTAGGGGATTGCAGGGAACCCAAGCTCTCCTCCCAGCTGAGGAACAACCTCCTTCCAGCCCATGTCCCCAGCAGGTATTGCTCATACACCTGATGGACAGGTGCCGGTTGTCCCCAGGGCTGTCTGCTGCTGGTCACTTGGGTTCCATTCCAGTTTGCATGAACACTAAAGTAACTAGAAATTGCAAGGCAAACTAAAGACAAAATAATTGTTTGAACTATTCCAGCTGTAACCTCTGGACTGTCTATACAACGTTCAGGACTGGGCCCATTTTCTTTGGACTATCTCAACATGAGATGGAAAGCTGCTTAATTCTGGCACAGCACCAGGTACACAACTATTGTTCAGTGCTGAGCTCTACCTCAGCTCAAGGCAAAACATTTCTTGAGAATTAACTTCAAAAAGGGCTCAAATAGATGATCCAGCATTATAGGTTGCTCATTATACTGGAATTCAGTTTTAGGAGGATTTTGCTGCATTGCTCCTAATAAACATTAGTCACAGCCTCAAATCCAGTGCTATTATTTTTGTAAGGTATTGGTTTCTTTTATACCAGCACACAGGGCTCGTGCTTATCTCTACATCCAGCATGCAATCAGATTAAATTTAGAAAGTGCTAAGGTATTATCTCTTACTAAAGATAAAACACATGAAAAATTTTTTTGCTGGTTCATGAATAGTGATAATTAAAGGGATGTTTTTAACTTGAAATGTTGAAACTGAGATATGCTGAAAACTTTTAAAAAGAAGTAACAAGTGCTTCTAGCAACAGGCTTCAACTGAGAGTCACCAAGTGAGACTCCTGGCCACCAGACCTTTTCTCTCTACCAGTGTGCCTCAATCACACCTTGGAAAGCTTTGTGAGAAAACAATTTTCTTAATACCAAGTGTATTGGGGAAGGACTGATCTGAATTTGACATGAATTCATGCTCTCAACCAAAATGATGGTGCAAGCTGGCAGGTTGAAGGTAGTGATTCTGTTGATGTTTGTCAACAGAAAAATTGTTGCTAAGCAGATATTTCAAGCTTGGGATTTATACTTGGGATATATAACTTCATACCCCAGGGTATGACTGTCTCACAGCCACATTAAATTATTTTCCACTAAAAAATCCCTTGCAGGTTAAAACCTCTGTGAAGTATGTATAGTTGATAGCATTTGTATAATGAAAATTTGCAGGATACTGTAGTTATAGTTTCCCTATAGAAACCTGTTTCACCTGTCTTGTAACTTTACCCAAATCTGGGTATTTTTCTGTCTTACATTGACTTTGTTACTGTAGGAGCTTCTAATAAGACTTGATCTAATCATTTTCAAAGAATACTGCAAAGAAATACTAACAGCTACAGTTAAGATGTGATTGTTTTCATGTAAATTGTTGGTTCTTAGTGCTGCAACGGTTTGGAAGTTACCTGCCCCCTTCCCCTACAATGAATTCATCCAGACTAGACTCAGCCAGCTTTAAGTTAAGGAATGAAGCTATATTTACAGCTTAGCACAATTTACAAGCATATATATATATATATATATATATATATATATATATATACACACAATATACACAAGTACTTACAGTTATATACAAGTTTAAAGTAATACAGGAGCACAAAATCCCTCCCAAAACAATCAGACTGCGAGGAGGCTCCTGACCCAAACCTCCTCTCCCATCCTCCCTCTTTCCCTCCTTTCAGAAATAACCAGATCAAACCCGTATTTCTCATGTGATAAATCTGGAAAGATCTGAGGTGAGATGTCAAAAAAAGATGACAAGAAGGTTAGGGTTAAAAAAGGGTTAGGTCGGATTAGAGTTAAGGCAGATGCCGCCACACAGACGGCCAGAGAGAAGTAGTGAGAACTGAGAAGTGTGAGAAGTGAGTGTCTTATCTATATTTTTACTAGTTGCATGTCTCAGCAGAAGAATGAATGATATAGGTTACTGGGGTTTTTTTTTCTTTCTTTCTTTTCACAGCTAAGGATTTAATTTCTCTTAGTAAAATATTCCAATTAGCCTCAAACCAGCATACTGCTTTGAAGCAAAGACTTTAAACTTGGTAGGACTTCACTGGTGGTTGACTTGAGATAGCAACACCAACATCATGAGGAAAACAATTTCACTTATTGTTGATGGAAATAGTTTTGTTACTGCATGTGAAGCATTAAAAGAATGCCCCGATAAGCATCTCAAAAGCATCATAAATGAGCAGGCTGACCTGGGGCTAGAATTTTAATGGAGTGTAATACTTTATCCTGTGAGCAAAAAGGAAAGGATACAGTAAGATGTCCTGTCAGTCTCAGGTCCTGAACAGGAGAAAGGTTGTAGAGAGCAAGTGATACTTGATCACATACTTACTTCACTTCAGTTTCAGACGTGTTTTGCAAGTGTGTTGTCTTATCCACTGAAAAACATGGCATTCTGGGATGCACTTATTCTTGGATGTATGTGCTTCAGCAACAATGTTTGTGCAAGAGCGTTAGCACTAGCACTGTTCTGAACCTCAAGGATAATCCATAAAATAAATCCAAATCCATATGCATTGAATATTAAATTAATGTTTGCCTCCATTGAATGTTACTAACGGATTTTTACCAATTGCAATGCTGCTTGTGTTCTGTAGCATCATTAATCTGTTTTCATGGAGTGTAGTTTCTTCAGTGTTTGCAGCTTCAGGGAGGAGAAGGGAAGGCAAGTTTTGATCCTACATGAGTTCCTAAAAAAATGGTGTGCAAAATTCACGTGCAAGTAATGAATAATAATGGGAAGAAAGGATCCAGTTTTTGGAAGCAAATCCAAGTTCCTTGCTGCTGCAAGGTGGTGGGAAATGGAACAAGAGTATGACAGAATATTTAAGCTTATCAGATCCATCTAAATATCTTCCAAAACATTTCTTTTGCTGAGTTTCAGTGATATAAGTACTCTAAGAACCTTTCCTGCAGTGGCTTCTTGCTGCTCCTCATCACAGTCCCTGCAGAGCTTACACTACTTCTTTCGCTGCATTCAGAAGGCAGGAGAAACTGCTTCTACGGAGGATTTGCTCAGAAATTACTCCGTAATGTTTCAGACTCTAAAAGCTAGACTCCACAGGGGACTCTAGTCTTCGCTTCTATCATGGCATTACCCAGAAGGAGCCTGATTTCTCAGTACTAAACTTTAGAACTAGAGTGCTGTGATACTTGTAACCCCTGTCAGTAGAGAAAAAAAATCTCTGCATTTATGCCCTTTCACAGGACAACATATCACGAGACGCACAACATAATAGGGATGAAAATAAACTGCTGGCTACAGATTTAAGTTGTTGCTACTAATTTACTTGTTCAGTATAAGAATATACTTTGCTTATGAACAGAATGAAGGTTGTGAAAGATCTGCACAGAAAAGAATTTAACATTTAAGCGATGTTGTATTTAAATGAGAGAAAGCCCTCGAACTGTGGGAGCAGCTGATCTATTCTGACCAGGTTTCACTGCAAAGAGAAAAGCTTTCCAAAACACTTCTGCAACTGAGCAGCTTCTAATAACAGGACTGTTCCAATAAAACATGGTCTGGAGCTGGTATAAACTGTTACAGTAACAGTTTTACTAGCAAAGCATAAACGTTTTGTAATATGTCTCCTGGATAAAGCGTTGGCTGCACAGGAGGGCCCAAAGAGTGGTGGTGAATGGAGTTAAATCCAGCTGGTGGCCAGTCACTAGTGGTGTTCCTCAGGGATCTGTGTTGGGATCAGCTCTTTTTAACGTCTTTCATTGACGACCTTGATCCAGACAGTGTCATCAGTAAGCTTGCAGATGACATCAAGTTAGGTGGCAGTGCGGGTTTGAATAAGGGTAGAGAAGCTCTTCAGAGGGACTTGGATAGGCTAGATCAATGAGCCAATATTAACAGGATGAGTTTCAACAAGGCCAAATGCCACTGCACTTCCAGCTGGCTGAGTCTACTCTGGGTGATTTTACAAAGTGGGGGGGTGGAGCAGGGAACTCCCAAACAGCCAATGGCATCCTGACTTGTATTAAAAAAGCTGTAGCCAGCAGGAGTAGGGAGGTGATTGTCCCCTTGGACTCAGCTTTTGTGAGGCCACACCTCAAGTATTCTGTTCGGTTTTGGGCACCACAGTACAAGAGAGATGTGGAGGTGCTGGAGTGGATCCAGAGGAGGGCAACACAGCTGGTGAAGGGCCTAGAGAATAAATCTTATGAGGAGCAACTCAGGGAGCTGGGGATGGTTAGTTTGAGTAAGAGGAGGCTGAGGGGAGACCGCATGGTTGTCTACAGCTACCTGAAGGGATGTTGCAGAGAGCCTGGTGCTGGTCTCTTCTCACAGGTAATTGGAGACAGAACAAGGGGGAATGGCCTCAAGCTGAGGCTGGGTAGGTTTAGAATGGACGTTAAGAAAAAGTTTTTCATGGAGGCACTGGAATGAGCTGCCCAGGGAGGTGGTTCAGTCACCCACCCTGCGTATGTTTAAGGGTTGTTTGGATGTGGTGCTTAGGGATATGGTTTAAGGTGAGGCTTGTAGAGAAGTTGGACTTGGTGATCCTGAGGGTCTTTTCCAACCTGGATGTTTCTGTGATTCTGTGGTTTTTACCACATTCCACTGACTAAAAAAAGGCAGCTTTAAAGTGGCTTCTGGTGTGGTACCTACCTTCCCTACCTTTTTCTTGCTTCTCTCCCAAAACACCTCAATTGTTTCAACCCAGAGTGGTTAGCTGCAGTCAGCTGCATTATGTAGGGTAATGGGTTGGGTTTGCACCTAGCTTGCTTCAGGGCTGCAGGTATCTTTAAGCAGCATGACAGATGCACAGGGAGAGTGCCCGGTGCTTATTAAGTGGGGGGAAACACAGGAAGGACAGTAATCAGTAAACTTGCCCTCTCTGTCGTTAAAAAATAGACTGGCCACAGAACTTCAAAAGAAATGAAAGATAATAGTTGAAGAAACAACTGCAATGTTGTACCTGTGGTCCGAGAATTACCACTCTATCAATTCCCAGCAGGATTAGTCTTCATGCCTTTTTTTTTTTTCTTCCTCTACTTTTCCTGCAGTCTTGTCTCATATTCCCTTTTCATAATGGGAGATGTTGCCTTCAAATGTCTGTTGGGATTGTACATCCTTCCACATCTCTCTCTTAAAACTCACTTTTTCTTGGACATCCACAAAACACCCAGCAGAAGCCTGGCAGATTGCTGAGTGGTCCCATTTACAGGCTATATTGCTAATTAAAAACCACCCCATAAACCCCAAGTATTCCCTAGCAGGATGCTGTTCTTCCACAATTTTCTGCTGTGTGTCCTTTAAGTTCAGTGCTGTTGTAGGAAAGACCGACCCAAGGCTTGCTAAAGCTGATAAGAAGCCTCCCATCCACTTAAGCAAGCTTCAGAAATGCTCCATCCACAGATGCTGAGACTAAAAAAGGCTAAAAATCCTAAAAAAAAAAAACAAACCAAAAAAAGCTGGTATTCTTTTATGTTCATAGCCCAGGAGGAAGTTAATGTATTGGCTACCAGGAAGAAGAAGGTGCTCAGGTAGTGATGAGGTGACTGCACTATTAATTTGATGTTTTTGCAAGTGCATGGACACTGTGACTTGTGCTTTTTTTTTTTTTCCCCCCCTTCTCTTTGAATTGGTAAAATGGCAGATTATCAGCCTCCCCTTACGCTTCCAAGTAAAGGTAGATTACAACAGCTCTGTGAATGGATAGCTGTTACCTTATAGTTTCTGAATTTTTGTCTTGAATGAAACTCCTTCAGAACACTTTGAAGACTAGAAAGAATAATTTTTCAGGGTGCTGCAATGTGTTTATATAGTGTCTGTATAGTTGTATGTACCAAATTAGACACATTCATTCAAAGTTTAGTGCACTGCCAAGTTTAAGTGGATATTTTCATTCTTTGACCAGAATTTGATTCCTGTTCTTGCTGGCATGCAATTATACTCTCATCTCCCAGTTTGCATGTTTTCTTCTCTCTGCGAGCAGAAATTGCTTCCCTGAAAAAAACCATTTTCTCTTGTTCCAGGATGTTACCGGTAGATAACAGACTTCTAAACCTACAGATCTACAAACTTCTTCAGTGTGTTCATCAGAAAGACAAGAAGCAAATAGAAAAGCTGGTCCAGAATGGATTGCCCAATCTCATTAATGTCACAGAGCCCAAGGAAGGATATAGTGCCCTTCATTTGGCTTGCATTAAAAATGACACTGATATGTGCAGCTTCTTGCTGGAACAGGGAGCTCATCCAAATGTTCAGGACAAAGTGGGATGTACTCCAGCAATGAAGGCAGCTGAGCTAGGCCATGAGTTGGTTTTGAATATACTAGCAGAAGCTAAAGCAGACATGACTGCTGTGGATAATGAAGGGAAAGGTAAGTAGAAGGACTTTATCAAACCAGAAATGCCATGGAATGACCTGTTTATTGTGTTACACACTTACTGCCTGTGTTATGTCCAATCTGTAGAGAGAATCAGTGGTTGAGTGTGATCCTTACAGCTCAACTGAAGCTATTTGCTATAAGAGTTTTGATGAAAAAGACTCTCCCTGAAAAGTCTAAGCCTTTAAATCATAGATCCATCCAGTATACCACTGAAAGGTAAATTGCAGTTGAGAATCATTTTCCTCCCATGACCTGTCACATATCAAATGCTGGTTTGCTCCCCAAGTTCAAAAGCTCTAACTTAGAAGCTGTTTTGCATGTATACACCGTAGGAGAAGTTAACTGGTCTCTGTCCATTCAGCTGTGAGGCTTACAGCCTAATCACAGAATGGAAAGGGTTGGATGGAATAACTGGAGAACATATAGTCCAACCCCCACTGTTAAAGCAGGGTCACACAGAGCATTTTGCCCTGTATCATGTCTAGGCAGGTTTTGAATCTGTCTAGAGAAAGAGACAACTACAACTACAACTTCTCTGGGCAGCCTGTTTCAGTGCTTTCACCCACACAGGAAAAATGTTTTTTCCTGATGTTCAGACAGAACATTCTGTGTTCCAGTTTGTGCCCATTGCCCCAGTCCTGTCACTGGGCACCATAGAAAAGAATCAGTTCCCATCCTCTGGATACCTGCCCTTTATATATTGGTAAGTATTGATAAGATTCTCTCAATTTTCTCTTATCCAGGCTAGCCCCAAGTCTCTCAGCCCTTCCTCTTAAGAGAGATTCTCCAGCCTCATCATCATCTTTGTAGCCCTGCACTGGACTCTCTCTAGTAGTTCTTTGTCTCTCCTGAACTGGGAAGCCCAGAACTGGGCCCAGTACTCCAGATGTGGCCTCACTAGGGCAGAATAAAGAGGGAGCAGAAGAACCTACCTTGAGGTGCTGGCCACACTCTTCTTACTGCTCCCCAATACACCACTGGCCTTGGCTGCAAGGTCACACTGCTGGCTCATGGTGAACTTATTGTCCACATACGTAACTTAGTAAGTAATCTTTCTAATAACTGAGTGTTGTCCCATAATCCCTGCTGGTTTTCTTTGCAGGTGTTTTGTTTTACTGCCTTTTACCTACAAGACGGCACTACCACTGCACACAGATTGCTTTGGATAACGGTGCAGATGTTAACAACTGTGCTGCTGATGGGAAGCCTGTGTTTCTACAAGCCTGTGAGGAAGCTCATGAAATTAAAGAAATATGTCTGAATTTCTTGGAAAGAGGAGCAAATCCCAGTGCAAGAAACCCAGTATGAATATTTCTGTAACTAAGAAACAAGACTATAGAATAGTTACCAGGCAACTAGAGTATATGACATGTTTCACTTAACTCTTTGGCCACACCTTTTCCTATCTTCTGTACCAAATTTTTTTTTTTGCAGGAGCAGGGATTTAAGCCTTCTTCTTGAACCATGTGTTGTGATTCAGGTTTGCTGGTTAAAGTGCAAATATTTTACAAATCCAGATGTAACAGGGCCAGATCTTAGAAGCTGCAATTCAGTGGAGCAATGCTGATTTGTATTTTGCCTAGGTGCATCCTAAGTTTTTTGAGGTTGACATACTATTCACTGAAATGTGAGTCCAGCATGGAAAATGTGATGGAAAATCAAGGCAAGGATGAGGCATAAGAAACTCTTTTCCCCCTTTTGTATGTATTTATCATTTATTTACTTCTTTAATTTAACAAAGACCTGAGGAATGAAAGCTCTGTGCTGTTGATCAATTCAAGGACCTCATGTTTTGCCCTTAAAGCTATCCATGGCTTTTGCTTTGGTCCTAGTTTTGCTGCATTCTTCCTAGTTTGCAGCCTTAGCGAACTCCATGTTTGGACATCCTAATCCCATCCACTTGTGCACATGTCTGTTTCATGCACTCAGTACTCCTGCAGTGTGAGAAAACTGCATTTTTTGGGGGTAGTATAACAGGCGCATACCTGGTCACATAACGGAAACTGTTTGCTAGGTCTAGAGAAAGATATCAAGCAAGAAGGTATGGTTCAGCAGAACAACATCCACAGCTTACTGCTCTCTCTGCCCTCTTGGGGAGTAGGAAAAAAGTTATTCTAAGTGATGCTGTGAGCCAACATGTAAATAGCAAGTAGTAGCAAGTGATCCCTTATCCAAGATGTGCTCTATTGGGTATGTCACTAGGTCTACCAAAGTCAGCCTTTATAAAGAAAATAGGCACTGCTAATCAATCACAAACATACCCTATTGCCTAGAAAAAGACACAGCATTAATGTACTAGCCTCTGAATTTTCCCCACAGAACAGTAGGGAAATTCCCCAGTTGCTCTGCCTTCTCCTAGGACTCCTCCTTATGCTCTTGCATGACAGAGTTGGCATTTTAATTTAAATTTTGTAAATGTGCATGGCAGCATGCACACAAATAAATAACTCTATAGCTAAGGAATTGATTTTAAGGGACTCAAGTTACTAATATATTTGGGTGGAGGGGATTTAGCTACAGATCTTTTAGCAGCATTAGATTTTAAAAGCTTATCTTCAAGTGTCTTTGAAACGTTAAACTTGTCTTCTTTTTCTTGGTAAGACATAAAAAGAAGACCGTCAGTTTTATGCCACCTGGCAACACTCAGATAATACTGTTTCAACTTGAATTAGCATTCAAATCAATCTCTGAATACTTTTTTTGCTGCCTTACAGGCTACAGGCCGCACGGCTTTAATGGAAGCTGCAAGAGAAGGTGTTCTTGAGCTGGTGCGTGGGCTGCTTGAGAGAGGAGTTGATGTTAACCTGTTTGACCTTGAAAGACACAGTGCTGCACATTTTGCAGCCAAAGGAGGCTTTTTTGAGGTATCATCAGTCTTGGGGTTAAAGCACTGCTGTTTGTAGCCAAGCCTGGAGTGTTTTTTGTTTGTTTGTTTGTAGTTGGGTGGTTTTGGTTTAGTTCTGAGTCCAGTACCTCAGCATAATGATCAGCAATCAAGAACAGCTTTTTAGGTATTTCAAAGGGCATCCAACAGTGCTAGATTCTCTCACAAATCGCAAAACCTTTTTTTCCCAAGGTACATCTGAGCATGTGTGCTAGTGTGGCTGTCTGGTGTGAACAGCTCTGTTGGAAAGCTTGTTTCTCTCAATGTGCAGCATGTCACAGTGGTTTAACGTGGATGAAACATTGCTTTAATAAGGGCAGATGCAAACAGCTTCCTTATCTTCAGTCTTCAACATGCATATAAAATTATGCAGCTTTCACTGTGCATACAATGTCAGAGTTACTTCAAGATGGTGGCATGCAGCAGGCTGACAGGAACGAAGACTGTCCTTGGTGTCTACAGCTGAACAAGGTTTCTTTTTCCTGACTTCAGTAAGCACAGTACTATGGAAAATGTGAATGCTATGCATGCATCAATCAGCTGAACATGGTGGTTCATTATATAAACTGGAAATATATGATATAGATATTTATTTGTAAATCATTCTCATACTTCCCCATCTGAAGAAAGAGACAAGATTTTGGGTGGTACTACCTTTACTTTTCTAGATTCTGCGGATAATTTCAGCTTATAATGGAGACTTGGGTCTGATGGCTCTGAATGGTAACACACCACTTCATTATGCTGCAGAGGGAGGATTTGCAGATTGCTGCAAGTTTATAGGACAAAGAGGTACATTACAAATAAGTTGCTTTGCACCCTTTTTCTGTGCTGAAGGAAAGATTTCACTTGGCATTTATGGAGGATTTGACTCTCTGATATATCATGTGACAAATGTAATGCTAATTAAGAAGTGTCTAACAGAAGCTATTGAGATTTAGTTCTCTTGAGCTGGCTAAGATGAGATAAAACTTTTTTCAAAGAGTTGAGCAGAAACATCATGAGTTTTTTTAAGTTATGATCTGCCTGTGTTAAGGGAATGTGGTTAGTTGTTTGTAGAAGATTGCACTGGAATCCGAGTTTTTTGTTTGCTAATAATTTTTAAAGAATTTGAACTAAGAGGGGAGATTTACAGTAGAAACAAGGAAGACATTTTTTACAATGAGGCTGGTGAGACACTTGCACAGATTGGCCAGAGAGATAGAAACTCCATCCCTGGAAACATTCAAGGTCAGGTTGGATGGGGCTCTGAGCAACCTGATCTAGGTAAAGATGTCCCTGCTTACTGCAAGGGGATTGGACTAGATGACTTTTAAAGATTCCTTCCAACACAACCATTCTGTGATTCTATGAGATTATCTCAGTGTAGCCATAAAGAAAACTTGGTGCCCATGGGCACTGAAACTTATTCCAAAGCAGCTATGATCACTTTCTACCCTAATCAAGTGATTATGGCACTTCAGCCTTTGATTCAAAAGGACCATGCAAAATCCTGTGTTCTGTGCTTATGATTCAAGCATGTAACTAGTGGTGCATTGCCAAATTGCAGAGTTAGGGTATAGAGAATGGAGTGACATTTTAATCTTAGTTTGTTTCTCCTTAACTTTACTCACGGCTTTAAGTAACAATGAAAACTTTTCACTGAACTTATGCATTTCTGTACATATTAATGAGCAGACAGATGAGAGGAGCATAAGTTGCCCAATGAACCTTCCTTTGAGAGGCAAATGTAGACAATGTGGCTAACCTTCTAGTCTGGGATCAAAAGTTCAGTTCCACTTCCTATTACTGTTTATAGGTAAGACAGTGTAAAGCTATAAACCTGTGGCAATTATTGGCATGTATATTGCAAGTGTCTTATATTACATAATTGGGAGTTCCACTGCATTATCAGTGTACCATTCTATGAGGATTTGATGATGATGATGATGATGATTGTGTCTCTATTTTTAGGCTGTGATCCTACATGGAAAAACTTGTTAACAAAGACCCCAAGAACTGTTGCCAGGGAAGGTGGTTTTAAAGCAGCAGCAGCAGAATTGCGTAAAATTGAAAATGCTTTTAAAAAGCAGTCCAAGCCAGAGGCTAAAGAGGAAAACCCTCGCTGGGCAGTGAGGCTCTATGACTGGTCCTTAGAGCACCAGGCTACCCTCCGCGAGGCATTTGAGGCTGTCGACCAGGGAGATGGGACAATAACTAAAGAGGATTTTATAGCAGTTATCCAGAAGAATTGTGCCTTTGTGGACATAGAACAAATAGAAACCATTGCTGAAATGCATGAAAGTTCTCACCCTGAGGGAATTGAAGTTGACAAATTCTTCAAAGGGTCTGTCTACCTGCAGAAAAGCTATCTTATAACGGCCTTTGGACTTAAAGGAAAGAAGAAGAAGAAGAAGGGGAAGAAACAAAGAGGCAAAAAAGGCACTGCCATGCCAATTTGTGTTATTCCACAAAGCACATGTCCACGTAGGGAAGACGGCTTCCCAGTATACATGATTGAGGCTGTTCAGGACACTGCTGACAACTACCATTTTACCCGAGACCACCCATCTGCCCATCCTGTGCATGATGACCATGCCTGGTACATAGATGAGCCAAGGAAAATGTACATGAATATTAACTACCTCATCAGAGCAGGAGACTTCCTGTCTCTACAGAAAGCATTTGAGGAGGGTGTGCCAGTAGACATAAAAGATAAATATTACAAAACACCTTTGATAGCTGCATCTGCAAGTGGGAACAGAGAGGTTGTGCAGTATCTTCTGGAAAAAGGGTAAGATCTTTTCAGATTTTTTTTTAATTGATGTTTTGGAAGAGCTTTCAAAAACATAAATTCCCGTTAAGTACTTGGAAGCAACAGACTATGATGTGCACAATAGTTGGTATTAAAGTTACTTCCGTAAGTTCCTGAATTAGGAGGTTATTATTTTCACATTTTATTAGAAGTTTATTATTTTCACATTTTAGTAGCAGGAAAATGGAAACATCCAAGAGGTAAGTTTTCCAGGCTTGACATTTTTAGTACGTAGGCTATTAATATTCTAGTCAGAAGCAGAGTGCCTACAAATCCACTCTATTGGACCTGGAGTTCATGCCAATGTTTCAAAAAAAGAACTCTCAAAACAAGATAAATGATTTTGGGGAAATCTGGCTCAAGTGTCTTGTGTGAAATCATAAAGGCAATCCGTCACTTCCCTGTTCCACATGCCGGGGCATTTGCATGCAAATGATTTAAGGGGATAAGCCTTATAATCACTTTCCTCCTCGGCCTCAGCTGGCTGAGGCAGCAGGATTTACCACAGAAGCACGTACTTCTGTTTAGTCTGTTCCTCATTTTAGAACTGCTTCAGCAATTTTGTAGCTTGCAGACACTTGTGGAAAATCTCAATGACAGCTTAAAAATTAAATCAATGTAAGATTCAGTCATATTTATGTAACAGCACAGTCTTTTCTTTTTTCTGTGTCTGCCGTAGTTCTCCATTCACATAAGCACTTAAATGAACATTTTTCAAATGCATTTGGATTAGCTTTGTTCTCTACCTATAGCTAGAATTAATTTTAACATTCATTTCTCAGGATAAGTGGCTGTAGCCATTGCTTCACTTCCTATAAAGACTTAACAGCACGTGAATCTTTACACACCCTGGTAATTACACTGACATTCCTGGAACATAGGGGAAGTTGTGCAAATGTGTGTATTCAGGTCTTCCAAAGATAAGGATGCAAGAGTTGGCAAATTAATCTAGCAAGTTAGTATCTGCTGCTTTCATCAAGCCTCACTAGACAGCACCTGAGTCACATACCATATTTAAGACCTAAAATTACAGTTTTAACAAATAGTACCAATTTTGAGTTGTTTAAATTGACAGAAATTAGAAAGTGGAGAGGAGTTAGTACAGTGTTTAGCTCTGCATCTTTCAACAGAGTGAACTTTAAAATGCATTCATTTGGCATGGTAGTTCAAATACATGTTACAATATAACGTTTTCAGTGTGGTAACACAAATTTATTTTGAACAGAAAACAAAGCCTTTATCCAGAGCCATAGAAAATGCTGAGGCTTAAACATAACTTGATGGTAGCCGCTTTCAATCTTGTTCCTGAAAGACTTAGAAGTACATTAATTTGGGGATAAAAGAAAATTCAATACTTGTTCAGGAGAAAATGATTAACAATTTTTAAATCAGTGCTGTGCTGTCCCTGTTCCCTGTGACTGATTTGTTTCTGATACAATGAAATCAACAAGAAGGATTCAGGGGCAGACAAATGTGGAGGCTTGGTTCAGAGAGAAAGTGGAATAACTGGAATATCTTATTTTAATGAGAAATAGAAAGGAAATTAAAACTAAGAATAAACCATAACAGCTAAATAACTGAAAGATAACAAACTGGTAGGTCAGGAAAATTTACTGTTATAAAACCTTTACCAAAGGTATAATTCTGGGAAAAAAAAAATAAACAAGAAGAACAGATAAATCTTCTCTTTTGATCTTGAGTTAAATTTTAACCATCTGACCTGGAGAGCGAAAACACTGTCCCTAAAAACAGCTTCCTTCATAATTTTAATTCCTTCTCTGTGTGTTTTGGGAAAACATCAGCTCATGGACCACTCGCTGGATAAGGAATTGGCTGGATGGTCGAACCCAGAGAGTGGTGATCAACGGCACAATGTCCACCTGGAGACCAGTGACAAGTGGTGTCCCTCAGGGG
>VWZE01017286.1:161181-178567 GCA_013396675.1 Eubucco bourcierii | reverse complement strand
AGTAGCCTTCCAGTATCTGAAGGGGGCCTACAGGAAGGCTGGGGAAGGATTATTTACAAGGTCCTGCAATGACAGGACAAGGGGCAATGGGCTTAAACTGGCAGAGGGGAGATTTAGACTGGATGTTAGGAGGAAGTTCTTTACAGTGAGGGTGGTGAGGCACTGGAACAGGTTGCCCAGGGAGGTTGTGGATGCTCCCTCCCTGGATGTGTTCAAGGCCAGATTGGATGAGGCCTTGAGTAACCTGTACTAGTGGGAGGTGTCCCTGCCTATGGCAGGGGGTTGGAACTAGATGATCCTTGAGGTCCCTTCCAACCTTACCATTCTATGATTCTATGATTCTATGATTCATCCTAGAGTAAATTGGACACTGACCCTAATTTCAAGACATTACAGGATCTCTAGGGTCTTAAATAACATGCAAATAATTGACTCTGAGTACTCAGGATTCTCCTCATGAGGTTTTGACTCTTTCTGAACCCATACATGGCACTGGTGGGAGGTTGCAGATCTGGGCATTCTCATGAGATGTGTTTTCTTTGTACCTTATTTCTTGCCTTTTAACACCATTAATGGGTGTTAGTGTCTCTCATTCCCCAAGCCATGCTTTTGCATGACCCCAGCCCGAAAACTCACAAAGTAGCTTAGTTGCTGAAGGGCTGACCATACTTTTCCCCCTAAGTTTCATCCAAAGGCAGCACACTGCAAATAACTCCCACCAACAGACTCCTGCATCCTCAGTACATGCCAGTTTTACCCTGGGCACAGAAACAATCTACTCCAGCGGCGCAGTGGCTGCAAAGGTATTAAGTCCTTAGATTTTTCTAAGACAGACCTTCTCTAACGCATTTGTAAATTTGACAATAGGCAATTTTGCCAAGTGGTTTAGACCATTTGTTTTTTTCCCAGAAGCATTCTATTTTCTGTTCCTAAGCCTGCTTTTTGTCAGTCAAGCTGGAGCACAAGCACAACAGAATCACAGACTGTATCTGATTGGAAGAGACCTCAAAGATCATCCAGTCCAACCTTTGACCCAGCACTGAAGGGTCAACATTAAACTGTGTCCCTAAGCATCAGGTCTGCATGTTGCTTGGCCTCCTCCACCACTGCCCTGGGCAGACCATTCAAATATTTGATAACCCTTTCTGTGAAGAAATATTGCCTAACCTCCAGCCTAAACCTCCCCATGTGCAGCTTGTAACCATTTCCTCTCATCCTGTTGCTTGCCATCAAAAAGAGACTGGCCCCCTCCTCTATCCAACCCCCATTCAGGTAGTTGTAGTGAGAGATAAGTCTCCCCTTGGCCTCTCCTTCTCCAGACTAAACCAACCCCAGCTCCCTCAGATGCTCCTCACAGGCCATGTGCTCCAGGCCTTTCATGAGCCTTGTTGCCCTTCCCTGGACATGCTCCAGCACCTTGGTATCCTTCCTAGAGTGAGGGTCACAAAAATGAACACAGTACTCAAGGTGTGGCCTCACAAATGCTGAGTACAGGGAAACAATCACTTCCCTGTTCCTGCTGGAGGACTAAGCTGTTTGATTGTCCATTTTTCCCTGTACCTTTGAAAACTTTTCATAGAATCGTTTATGTTGGAAAATACTTTTAAGACTGAGTCTGACAATCTACCACTGCCAAGTCCACCATTAAACAGTGTCCCTTAGCAGCACATCTTTTAAATCTCTCCAGGAATGGCAGCTCTGCTGCTTTGCCAGGCAGCCTATTCCAGGGCTTGACAATCTTGGTGAAGAAGTTTTTCCTAATATTCAATCTAAACCTTCCCTGGTGCAACTTGAGGTGGTTTCTTCTCACCTTACCCACACTCCACATAGAAGACACCGTGCAGGTGAGGCCATCTTGATATGATCACCACTGAGACACAGTCTTACAGTTAATATTCACAGTGAGCTATACATCAGATACCAAAATGGTTTCAGAGTAGCAGGAGCATTATGAAAACACACTGAGTATACCATTGCAGTGGGCAGCTAACACTGGTTGTACTTAGAGCTGTGGATGGCAGAGTATCTATTAGCACCTGTCATAACTTCTCTTATTCTTTTGTAGGGCTGACGTAAATGCAACAGACAATTTCATGTGGACTCCCCTCCATCATGCTTGCTACAATGGACACATAGATATTGTTGAACTGTTAGTAAAGGCTGGAGCAGCCGTGGATGCACCTGCAGCAGGCAATGCAACCCCACTAATGAGAGCCATCGAGATCTGCAGATTGGATATAGTCTATTTTCTAATCAGTGCAGGTGCTGACATCCAAATGGTAAACAGCAGTGGTAAGTATCAACATCTACCAAAAGGGCCTTTTTCCTACTCTTTTTATTAACTCCCACCCAGGTTGCTGGAACACTTCAAGAAGTGTTCTGAACTTAGGATTGCTATCAGGATCAGGATGAAAGTGTGAGTTAGATTCAACTAGTTTTCCACTGTGTGGAGTTAACTATTGTAAATATTCAGCTTTCTTGGGTTTTATGCACCTAGAAAATAAAGTAACATGATTAATTTCATGATTAAGGAGACTTACTCCTCACAAGATATATACAGAATTATGAGTGGCTTTAATAAAAAAAAAACTTCTATCTCATTAATATTATTTGATGAAAAGTTAGATTTTAGTTGTGGCTAATGTGTACACTACCACCCATTTAAATCACTTGTTTTTGTGCACAGGAGGCATTGCTTAAAAATTTTGTTACTTGGCACAAAGATTACTTCATAGGAAAAAAAGAACAGGAAAACAAATCTGAACTGATACCGAGGTGTTACCTCCTCACAGCAGATACCTCATTGAATACTATTTCCTCTATATTTGGAGTAAGCAGTAACATTTATCACATCTTAAGCCCTTGCTCAAACATAGAAAGCATTATTGCTATACAGTGAGGCTTTCCTTCCCAAAAGGCCTAGTAGGTGAAGCCCTGCTTGTAGAACTGATGTGTTTTGCTTATTTCTGTTACCATGTGAAGTTCCAATTCACATGGCAGTTTTGTCTCACAACTAGTTTACAGCCACAGTGTCTCATCTCAAGATCCAATGCAATTTTTCCTTTTTTGGCACTGAAGGTGTTCAGTACTAGTTAAGCCACAGGTCTTTCCTGCAAGGGACAAATCAAGCACTGTAAGAGGTAGATACTAACAATAACTTGATCTACATTCCTAACCTTGTACTGTGTCAACCATCTCCTGGCGCTATATGCTGTCAGCTCTTAAAAATCAAAATGACACCCTGCAGGACCAGTATATTAAGCTGCAAATGTCAGGACATTAAGAGCAAAGCAACCACTCTAAGCATTCCTGCAGTATTTGTTTTCAGTGCTTGTTTCTCCAAGCCTTATTTCTGCAAATAGTGCGGATAACTGCCAGCCCTCATGCTGGTGTCAGGCATGCTGCTGGCACACTGAATGGTTAATGAAATAGAGGCCAAATGAAATTCAGTTGAGTGTCATGTCATTATCCAGTTGCAATAACAAGTATCAAGGTTCATTTTCATGGCTCACACAGGTTCTGGGGTTTGTTGTTTCCTTTTCTTTTTTTTTTACATACAGGAAAGAATGCCCTTGATATTGCTCAAGTCTTTGCAGATTCTAGAATAATTGAGCTGCTCCAAAATGAGCTGGAAAATTTACTGCAAGCTCCAGAAAAAAAAGATGCTGAAAAAGTAAAAGAGGTATGAGAGATGGTAACATAGGATGGAGTTGTTTATATTTAGTAGAGTGCTTCTTTATTTGCCATTCATGTATCTCTGAAGCTATAAATTAAACTGTTTTGCATGTATTCTCAGAAGCTAGGACTTGTTCTTGCCAGTACTCATATTTGTTTGTTAGCTGAAATTTTGACTTACTAGTTGTATGAGCCTCATGTCTTCCCCAGTTCCACTTCAGAATTATGTCCTATATCAGTGGCAGGACACAAAAATATTTCCTCTTAATTTTCTCCCTCCTCTTGAAATTAATGACCATCCAGCTCTGTTGTTGTAAATACTGAACAACTGCTAACTGTAATTTCTTAAAGGGAGCACCTGTTATTCACAGGGTAAAACCAAGGCCCTTTGAATTAGCAGAAAGGTCTTTTCATTCTGCTAAAGGGACCCACTGAGGTGATAGCAGGCTTGCTGACTTCTTATTTCCCACCTTTTCTCATATTCTTGCTCTTCTACTGTTGACCCAGGCCCTGTTTCTCAAATCCCACACTTGTGTTTGGCTGTTAGATTTCTGAATGCCTTTCCTGAACCCCCCAGGAGCCTTGACTACCTTCATTGCCCCAGTTCCTAAGCTGACATCAGCCTGTGGGACCACATCCTGCTTTTCTTATTTGGGCTGGTGTACCAGTGGTACCTGTTAGTCAGACCCAGGATGCTATTTACAGAGAAAATGCAATTGTAACTGCATGGCTGGAAGTGTCCTTTGGCAGCCTTGCCCTGGGCAGTGTAGTAAATATTTCCCAGTAGTCAAATGTTGGTTTCCCCCTTTGAAAAGTGTTTTGGTTGTCAGGAATAGTATAGGACTGTCACATGCAGCAAGACAACAACTTTAAGTGTTTATCACCTGGCACAGGATGGGATCACCAGTAGTACTAGGTGATTGTACTGCAGCTAATGTTTTGGTGTCCAAGAAGGACACTGATCCTCTACTTTTTTAAATGTTTCCTTTTGCAATTTTTGGTTATTAAAATGCAATAGTTTTAAGAAAAAGAAATTCTGAAAGATTAAGAAAAATGCACCCACAGTAAACAGACAGCAAGAGAAGTGTCAGAAGATGCCTGTGTATTTGTGTAACGGGTAACTTCTTTTTCAGCCTTCAAAGGTACTTCTGACAGATGTAGAGAAGTTTGTTCTTGAGAAGACCACGCATCCTCTTAAGGACAGTGTTATTTATCTGCACTCTTTGATAACCAGTGGTGCTACCAAGAGGAATGACATCACATTCAAACCCAGAAAAGTATGTATGGCAGCAAAACATATGCATGGTTTCATGGTAATTTAAAAGTAGACCTTGTCGTAGATCAAAAACCGGAACAATCTCATGGAATGACTTCACAACCCAACTAGCTTATAGATGATGTGACACAGACTAGAGATACTGCCACAGAGCTACGGTAAACCAAAGAGTTTGTATATAGTTTGTCTATATATATATACACTTACACAAAAAAAATTATAATGAAAATCAAACTCTTACCAGGCTTTAAAAGTTGACATGCAGTAAAATACAAACATGGCTTAGTTTATGCTGTGAGTTTTTACATTCCTATACTCAAAAGATAGAAGCCCTTGTGTGTGGGACCAGCACCAACTTCTAAGTTGACTTTTCAGTTAGTTGTCACATGATTATTCATGTCACAGTTACTGAACTGATCACAATACACAAAATATTTACATTGTAGAGTTAGAATACTGAAAATAGATTATTTCTTGTTTTTTATCAGGGAGTTGTTAAGACTTACTGACCAATAACAGAGAAACAGAAAAAGATGTCCACAGAGAAGTAATTTTTTAAATTATTTTTTTCCTCTGTACAAAAGAAAAGAATCCCATTGCTAACCAATATGTTTTGTTTGGAGTTTGTTTACCATTTCCCTAACCCCATGCTAGTTTCTGCAATGGTTACATTGCCTGTGACTCCACAGCTAATTACTATTTTACACTCTCAGGATCTTGGACCTGAGTCAGTCATTCTAAATAGTTATCTTAGGATCTTCTTTCCCACATCATCCCTAATCTGACCCCACGGCATGTTATAGATTGGAACTAACAACAAGAAGATGCTCTGTTTGTACACACGTGGATTGCTGGCAGGCCCTATTACTTTTATTCTGTGTCTCGGTATGGAAAGGGATGCTAGAATGTAGCTCTTTTGGCTAATAATATGTCCTTAATCTTTCAGTTGCAGAGTTTGCATCCAAATTAAGTACAAATATCTTTATTTTCTAGGTTTGGGGCCGTGAAACCTCAACAGAGGAGACAGTAAAAAAGCAGGAGCTGCTGCATGGACGCCTTACTCTTGGTGGCCACTCAGGAATGTCTGTGAAGCCTTTTGATAGAAAAAGTCCAGAATAAGCACACCAGCTGGAAGAAGATATTGAGCACATATGTTGAGGGAACACAGATTTAAAGGGCTAGTCCTCTGTCAGGAATGAATCATGCAGTGCTCAGTAGATACATCTCTGTGATGATAAAAAATTGCATCAAGTGTTTTCTCTAGATTATGTTGCTTCCACACAATCCTTTGTTAAAGGCTTAGTCTGGGAAAATGTTCATCCTCATGTGATTCTAAGTCTTGGAGCAGGCTCAGTGTACTTCAGGGAATGGCCTCTGTTGTGACACACACTTGTTCTTTGGCTTTATAAAGGTAAAGCTTTATGAGACTGTTCTGTACTTAAAGATAGAACTCCTTTCTGAGAGGTCTAAGTGTTACCCTTTCTACTAAAAGGGTGTTAAGTACAAAGATACAAAGATTTGTGTGTTAGGACCAGGCTAGGTCCTAAAATGGCTTCTGCATGGCAGCACAAAGGTGAGTACAATGTGGAGCTTCCAGAAGGCAGTAATGGCTGATAACTTTTGGGTAAGCAGAGGCTGGAAATACTAGCAACACTTTAGCTGAGAGAGGCAAGAAGTGAGAGGGAATGCCATAAAATATATTTAAAGAAGCAGAAAGCATAGGGAAGTGAGCTGAAACTTGCTGTCTTTCACAAGGTACAAGAATGTACAGACTACAGAAAAAAGAAGAAAGCAGGACACATTAAGTACTGCACAAGGTGTAAATAGTCTGTGGAACCCTCAGCCCCATTATCCTTGGAAACTTAAAGAATATTTACACAGATTATGAGAAGTGTCTAGTTAGCTACTGCAGAAGGGATAAAAATCCCTTGTGTTTCAGGACCTCAGCTAATCACTGTTGGCATAGGATAGAACTTCCTAGCAATGCTGTTCTCTGCCTGATTGTCTGGCATGGTGATGTGTGTGTCCCTTAGACGAGAACACACTGGCGTAGACAGACACTGTCAATTGAATCAGCTTCTGGTTTGCTAGTACCCATTCTTCAAATTCATTTTAATGTTGTGTGAGACTGAAGAGCTGTCTAGCTTAAGAGCACAGCTACTGCTGGTTTTGTTTTTTTTCAAACACACTCTTCCTTTTAACTGTAAGTCTCGAACTCCAGAATGGGTTCTTTCCTCCTGGTTCATCATTTCTTGTAATAAGAACCAACTTTTGTCCTTGGTTATGTGCATTATGTGCATTACCATGCCTGGATTTGCCTAGGTATGAACAGAGCAGAGTGGTTGTTGGAGAAAACCTGCACAGTCACGTTCTTAAAGACACCATCTCTGCCTGCATGATGCTGCATGCAGCAGTCCTTATTTAACTCAAGATACACAGCCAAATGGAAATGTGATATGTAGTAGATAGCCAAGAGAAATGCAAAGCAAGCAGATATATCCAGTGAGGTACTATTTGCAAATACCACTATTGTGATTCTGTGATCATATTTTTTTATGAATGTGGTTGTGCATGAGTAGTTTATGACAAGTTGCTTACACTGAGAAAATGTCTTGGTATGTTTAGCATTTTAATGGTTCAGGATAAAGAAGGACTTCAGAGGCAAGTGAGATACCATTTCACATTTCAGCTGTCTTGGGATTCTTAATATCAGCATATCATCTTTGCCTGACAGCAAAAATCTTTTGCTGGCTGCAGATGATTGTAAATAACAAAAATAATAGCATTAAAGTTGCTGAGTAACCTTTGAAAGATCTTTGGGGTTTTTGTGGTGGTTTTGTTGTTGTGCATTTTGGTTTTTTATTTGTTTTGTTTTTCTTGGAAAAGAATGTCCTTAAAGGGCACCATTTTCTATTCCCATAGGAAATCCTTATGAGCATCATCTATGTGCTTTCATCCTAGCCAGAACAGGCTGCAGACTCTCACAGTCTTCACACATTGTCCCAAAAGGAGAGGAGGAAGAGTTGTGCCTCAGCTGTACTCAATGTGATGGGTGACTAGAAAGAAATATTTGCACTCCTTTGGCCTGCTGCCTTCTCCATAGCTCCCTGGTCATCTCCATAGCCAGCTGCCCAAAGAGTTGGCAAAATTATCTCACAAGTTACCACCCTATCTCTCATCCAGCTCTCAGCCTGGGACTGTCCTTCTGCAGGAGCACAGTGCAAACTGACGGAAGAGGTGAGGCAAGCAGTTGTCATGCCTGACATAAGATTAACCACTCAGTCACGAGGACATGTACATTTTGTACATGAGGGACATCATTATACATGACTACCTGTCCAAAGGATTTCTATCCCCACTCCTAATTGTTTTACCAGGCCAGCTTGGCCAGTGCTTTTTGCTGCTCTTAAGGGGCTATGGTATTATTTAGGGCTTTCAAAGTCCGTCTCAGCATTAAGATCTTCTCAGCAAAGTGGCCTCAGTGCTGTGTGGGGATATTAGCTGATAATTGGTGTCAATAGTGTATGTCTGAGCCTTCCCTACAGCTCCTGTATTCATTTTCACAAGAGAAAGGCAGTGGTATTTGTGTGCTTGTTTATATATAGAAAAAAATATCTACCCTATGGCATTTACAAAAAATTAAGTATAGTAAGCACCTAACACTGTCTTTAATGGTGTTTTGATATCTAACAGCCAATCAAACATCTAGTGCTCAGAAAACATTTTTTCACAAATAGTCAGTTTGTTCAGGTCCCAGTTGCAGAAACTGACAGAGCAGTCAAGAAGCACCTTTCAGGATTCTGTGGTTATCTTCCTCAAATATGGCAATAAGTATGTATTTAGAGACTCCTCAGTTGTACACTGCAAGTGTAGTACAAGAGTCCTGTTGTATGGAGCAGAGATGGCAGTGCAGGAAGTTTTAAGGATGTGAAAGTAGGTGTTGCAATGGGGGTCAAGAGATAAAACTGTAGAGGTTAAAATTGACACCAGCAGAAGGAAAGGTATTGAGTAGGAAGCAAGCTGTGAGGGGTAGAGAGAGACTGCTGAGGGACTGGTCATGGAAAAGCTGAGGGATGATTTGGTGGATGGTGTAAAAAGGAACTAAGTAGCAGTGAGACAGAGACACCTCAGTAACAGCACCACTCTCCCAAGTGAAAGACCTTTTGGGAAAGTGGTATCAGTTGTATGTCAGGAACTGTAGCAAGAACAAGGACATTTTCAGGTGGAAATTCAAATAGATGATGACTGTGACTCAATCTCTTGAGACAGGGAGAGCTGCCCGAGAACTGGAGGAAAGCCAGTGTTGCTCAATTCTTAAAAAAAGGTAAGAAGGTGGACCCAGGAAGCTCCAGACCAGTCAGCCTCATCTCCATCATGGAAAGGTGATGGAGCAGCTCATTCTGAAGGTCATCTGTAGGCACATGGGAAGAAAAACAAGGGCATATGGAGCAGCCAACATGGATTTACCAAGGGAACATCATGTTTGACTGATCTGATAGCCTTCTATGATGGCGTGACTGAACAGGTTGACACAGTGAAAACACTGAATGTTGTCTTTCTTGACTTTAGTAAGGCTTTTGACACTGCCTCCCATAACATCCTTGTGGGAAGGTTCAGGGAGTGTGAGTTATAAGAGTAGATGTTGAGATAGATCGAGAACTTGATGAACAACAGACCCCAGAGGCATCATCAGTGGCACAGAGTCCAGTTGGAGACCTGTAGCTACTGGTGCTCCCTAGGGGTCAGTGCTGGGACCAGTTTTGGTCAACATATTTGTCAATGACCTAGATGAAGAGCCAGAGCATACCCTCAGCAAATTTACTGATGGTACAAAACTGGGGGGAGTGGCTGACACACTGGAAGGCTGTGCTGCCATTCAGCAAGAGCTGGACAGACTAAACAGCTTGGGAAAGATGAACCTGATGAAGTTCAATAAGGAAAGTGTAGAGTCCTGCACCTGGGGAAGAATAACACTATGCACTGGTACAGGTTATGGGCTGACCTGTTGGAAAATAGCTCCACAGAGAAGGATCCTGGGGTCCTGGCTGATAATAAGTTCTCCATGGCACAGCAAGGTGCTCTGATGGCCAAGAAGGTGCATTAAGAAGAGTGTGTCCAGCAGGTTGAGGGAGGTTCTCCTCCCCCTCTACTCAGCCCTAGCTAGAATGTCGTGTACAGTTCTGGGCTCCTCAGTTCAAGAGGCACAAGAAATTACTGGAGAGATTTTGATGGAGAGCTCTGAGGATGACTGAGAGACTTGAGCATCCCTCTTATGCAGAAAGACTGAGAAACCTGGGTCTGCTTAGTCTGGAGAAGAGGAGGCTGAGAGGGGGCCTTATCAATATCTACAAATATCTGAAGAGTGGCTGTCAGGAGGATGGAGCCAGCCTCTTTTCAGTGATATAATGAGTGACAATGAATGTAAACTCAATCACAGGAAAATCCATCTCAACATGAGAAAAAACCTTTTTACTGTGAAGGTGACAGAACACTGGATCAGGCTGCCCAGAGAGACTGTGGAATTTCCTTCTCTAGAGATCTCCAAAATGCACGTGAACACATTCCTGTGTGACCTACCGTATGTGGTCCCACTTTGCAGGTGAGCTCGACTTGATGGATTTCGGGAGGTCCCTTCCAACCCCTAGCATTCTATGATTCTATAATTCTATGACAGGTGGCACAATTGATTGAAAAATAAAGTGCAAAACCAGTGCAGAAAAGTTAAGCAGAGCACCACTGAAAACGCAAGGGAAAATGAACTCTGCACATTTGCATACACCAAGACTAGATGAGTTGTACACTAGTTTTGGTTGACAGTCAGGCTGTAATCTAATCTTAATCACCCTTTGTGATTTGCCTTTAAAGTTCAAGACACTTGTGAAGTCTTCAAGTGTTACTCCAAACTAAGGTGCTCTTGACACCCAGAAGTGCCTCAGTACCACTCCATATTGCAGAGCACAGGCCATTACCTTCCCCATCCCCTGTTTTCTAGCAGATGCTATTTTTAGTTCAATTGCAAAACACGTGAAATTACTCAGGGCTGAGTATTGCTGTTGTAATACCATTGGCACACATCTATATGCTCAAATCTCATTTCTTTAACTCCAGAGTGTTTTTAAAGGCTCCTCATTATATAGGAAGCCGCATTAGACTCTAAATTCATCAGATGCTACAGGGCATCACAGTAACTGTGCACCAAGAGATATTTGATGGACAAGATCTTATGGTCAAGTGCTACAGGCCTTATTTTGTTTTCATCTTTAAAACAAAATGAAGCAAAAGCCAGCTCACCATTGTGCTCCTTTTTTCTCTCATATGAGGACAGCTGAATTCATACACCTAATTTCCCATTTCATCCACATACCCATCACAGGAGCCCCCACATTTCTACCCAAAATGCAAACATCCACAATGTGTCCCTTTGTGCAGTTCTACTATCCCTGACACTTCTCTAAACCATTACATTTCATCAGCTTGCCTCTACTGTCACTGTTAATCAAGGAGGAAAACATGATGCTAAGCAAATTATCACTTTGATATGACTGCCTTAGTAAAGGCCACAAAATAAGATACATTAGACAGTAAATCCTCTCACCTCCATCTTCAGATTATCTTTCTGGTTTCAGTGCATGTATTTATTTGCTGATTTAATATATATTTCATGAAATACATATTGATCACTGAAATATAACAACATACTTATTCTTAATTTTTACTGCTTTTACCACTCACAATTGGGCTTTTTGGAAGGCAAATTGCAACACAAGTATTGTTTCAGTCACAGCATCTGTGCTCTTATGCTAATGCCAAGTAGAAAATACAAAGTGAAATTCTTGAGCTGCTTGTTAGATGCAGTGGAGGTAATAAATCTGGTTACAGTTTAGGACCTTTGATTGGCTCATGAATAGCCCACCTCATCAAATGTTTGAACTCAAACCCTAGGGAATATCACTTAGCTTTAATATTGCACAAACCTGTTACCATAGTTCCGAGGAACATCTTGTTCGTAATAATAAAGCAGGGGAGAGTCCAGCGAGAAGAAATGGATTGCTTTAAATGACTGGAGGAAGGAGTAGTTCCTTAATCCCTAACTAAGGGCTGACTTCCTCTCCCTAAAATGGTCTTGTCTGGGTCAAGATTAAGTCGTGGTATATTGTTGTCATTATAAGCCTTAGAGAACTTCTGGAAAGGAATAAAATATGGAGAACTGCTAAGCATGATTCTGTTGAAAGGAGGAGGTAAGTCCTGTCCTACTACCAGCAGCGCATGTATAACTCTTCTCAGAGCTTGCAGGGAAATCAAACACTGTAGAGCTGCTACAACTATCTAATTATTAGAGTCTATGATGTACTGCTTGCAGGAAAAACAGAGGACAGATACCCTAAAAGGGATGGAAGAGCTGTAAAAAGACAAAGAACTGACTGTAATATGTGAACCAATAATTTTCTTCAATTCAACTCCTACCTAGTGGCTAAGGATGACAAAACCCTAAATATCAAAGGGGAGACAAGCAGAAGCATTCATACTAGCCAAAACTACCTTCAAATTGCCTATTAATTCTCAGTGTCTGAGAGCAGTTATTATCTGATGGGTCAAAGTGACCTAGCGTTTACTAAAAAGAAAAGAAATCAAATATTACAAGAAATAGCTAAAGAATCATTTCACCATGACTTTCATCCCTTTGAGCCTTTTAGCCCTTCTTCACAATTCCTCCTAGGAGCACTCCGCTATTCAGCTTGCTAGAACTGCTCATCTTTTTACTTCTTCCACCTGTCCTATCTGAAGGGATCATATTCATAAAGCTACAAGGTCTTCCCACTCCCAGCTGATTGAATTGGCTGCTAATTGTCAACCACAGGGACTTTCTTTTACTAGCCTGGTAGTTCAATGGTTTCTCCACATCAGTGTGTGACTCTACCTGGATGAACAGGTTTGAATTTCTCAGTAAACAAGGAATATCCACCTTCTGAGAGTATGTAGTGAGAGGCACTCTCTGCATTTGAAATGCCAGTTTGCAGCCTTTTGAAATGATTTTGCTGAGGCCAGGGTCCTGCCCTTGTGCAGTGTGCTTTTGGTGAACTGTGGGAGGGATATTGTCCCAAGTATCTAAAACACTCAGCAAAAGGGAATTTCAGAGATGCGTATTGCTTTGTCTACACAAACCACATTTTAAATGAGCCTTGGACATTCACTACAAGAGCTACCGGGGGAACACTGAAAAATGCTGAAATATTTTTCTCTTAAATAAAAAAATAAAATGTTGATGAAGTTGTAATCAAAACTGGACATTTTTCTTCAAGCTCCAGAGAGAGTTAAAAATAAAAATAATAATTAAAAAAAAAGTCAAAAGAAAAGGCAGTCCAAACAACTGTATCCTTCATGTTTCTGTTCTAAAGGACTTTCAGAATTGCCATTAATCGTTTTCACTAAAATAAATGACAAACACCCCGTGGGCTTTGGACACTTCTGTTTACTTGACTCTATCTACATGCTTATCTAGTCAGAGAAGATAAACAATTGCTCATGCCGTGTCTGATCCCTCACCACTGAATGTCTCAGTTGTAAAGCTAAGCGTTAACTACTGATTGTTTACAGGGAGTGTTTGCAGCCATCTCAGACACTTGGGAGAGGTCAAGTCATTCCAAGACATGACTGAGCCCTGGCAGAAGACTGGGTCTGTGTAATGCCACACTGATAAACTCCGAGTTTGATTCTGGTGCTAGCTAGGGAGCCTTGCTGTACAACTACGCCGCTTGCCTGTGCTGAGATAAAGCCAGATCCTTGCTAGACTCCTGGGCTTAAAAACCTGCCCCAAATCTTCAAAACACGTTCTAAGATGTCAGTAAACACCATTCACCCCCACATTTTCCAAGCTGTCTAGGAGAGCAGATCATTTATCTCACACTCTGCACCTCTGGGCCCATGTACAGAACATGCCTGAGAAACTCTCCAGCACCCCTGTGTTCAGTGTACAGCTGCCTACAGTTTCAGTCTGAAATACAATTGCAGGAGGAAGCTGTGGCAAGAATGGTGCTGAGTTTGCCTCTTGTGTGGAGGTCTGTATCTGGGAACTGTTTGTGACTCTTGCATTGAAGAAACACTAGGGGAAGAAAAAATTCTTGCAGGTAAGGATTTGAACAATGCTATCATGTGTAAACACCACTTCTGATCACCGGGCTTCCCTTCACGCTTCAAGGGACTGCCCTTTCTCTCCCCACATAGAATATGTTCTTGTCCAATGCCAGCTAGACTAATTCAAAGACCTCCTGGCAAGCATGGCAGAGGGAGGAGGAATTATGCTACCCTGGTATGCCCCACCACATCACAAGGAGGCAAGAAATACCCTGCTCCTTCATTCTGTAGTGAAAAGTGCCTTATAATTTGAAAAGACTTGTGCTACAGCAGCTGAGACATCAGTGCTTTTCCCCTGGGTTTTCTTCTTGGGGTACTGTCAACAATCAGAAGTTTGCCTGGAAGCAATAAGCTAAGTGACTCAGTTATGGGAATTCACGAAGCAGGAATTATAAAATATGCAGTTATTTTACTTCCAGAAAGCCCCACCCACAACTCTATATAAACTTAGTTAGATGGGGTTCAGAAATTTGGTTGGGAAAATCTTTCACAAGGATGCTTCCAGGGAATTTAGTAATTCAGAGAAATCAGAAAACTTGGAAAATGGTTTGCTATAAAAAATAGCTTTGCCACACTTACGAACAAAAGTGGTCTGGAGGCCCAGGGAATATCTGCGCTACTCATGGCAGTGGAGTAGGAATTTGGAGATAGTCCCTTGGCTCCTTGTCGGTAGTCTTCCTAAGCAGTGCCTTGAAGTGCAGATTGTGGGGCAGCACAGGGTACATCTCAGGCTGCTTGCATACCCACGATTACAGCAGAGGCAGGTCCCTTCAACAGATAGGCAGGATCTGGCAGTCCAACGCTGGCAGTCCGTGGCTAGCAGTCCCTCTTAAAGCCCTACGTAGCAGTCTCTTCAAAGTCCCTCTCAAAGTCTCCCCCTAGATAATATACCCCATTGCCATATATATGTATATACTGGGGCGATTTGCTCTCCCCCATTCAAACCTGAGAGGGTGGGGTAAGGTACTTGACACCTACTTCTTTCACATTCCAAACCCCCAGAACCAGAGGGGGTGGGGGGGTGGGGGGGTGGGGAGCAGAACAGTTCCACACCATATTCAAGCCTTCGGTGGGGCAGGGACTTGGGTGTGCCCCGCCACACTAAGCCAAGAAAATAAAGCACAAGTGAAAGGCACAATTGAAAGTCACATCTGAACAGGCAAGACACCATGCCAGAGTGGTCAGCAGTTCACTGGATACCCGAGACTCTAATCCTTCAAATATATGCCAAATGTATACCCACAAGTCCTTAGTGAACAGTTTTGCTTCAGTGAGGTTCACTCCAAAGAAAAACAAATGTTGTTCCCTTCTTTCTGCCAAAGCTTCCAAGTTCTAATTATGTATAGTTGAAAATGTGTACAGTCATTCACTATAATAGTAGTGATTGCAATACAGTATAAATAGTTAGATCTGTAATAGTCCTGTTTTGGGGAGCCATGGTGCAGCAGGTACCTTTCTCCATCCCTAAACTGAATTACTGTATGAGAAAATCTGTGTCGGTAGCACCAGACAGCTAAGTGAGTGGATCTGGGGCTGATCTCTACCCAGTCCCTTCATTTTGGGTTCTGATAAAATGGGATAGTTTTGCTGGGTGGGGCCCCAGAAAACAGTGTGCGGTCTGATTCTCTGTGGCAGCCTGAGAAATGGGATGATGGTGATGTGTCTTGGTACTCATTAGTGCTACATGTTTACCCCTGCTGTGAAAATGTGGCCCTCAATTGAAAATTTGCACAAGATCAATCTAAAGGCAATGTAAAGATTTTCTGGCACCACCTTAGTCAGGCATCCACTGCTGATCTTGATCTCTGGGTGAACAGAAAAGCACAGGGTCAGGTTTTGGTAGGATGTTGGTGTGTAAATGGACTCATGCTGTTGCTTTGCTGGTTTTATAACCACGTTTAATCATGGAAGGGAGGGCATGAAGAGAGCAAAGAGTGTGGAGAGAAAGCCAACGGAAAAATGTCAAGAGACAGAAAGACAAGCCTGTTGGCATAAAGGATGTAAAGTTCTGCTCCTGGGGGCTAGGGAGTATGCTGGCATCTGTGATTGAAAAAGGGAAAGGGGCAGCTTGCGAACATACTGTGAATAAAAGTTGCTGTCAGGGGAAAGGTCCACCCATGAGGATTTTACCTTAGCTGGGCAAGAGAGACTGAGCATTTTGCGTGTTCTATTTTCTTTGCAGCCTAGAGCAAGACCTGGGGCTCAGATGTCATTTTGAACGGATTTTTTACTTCCTTGCAAATATTTAACCACTATATTTTCCTCTACCACCCAGCTGACAGGGGTGACATCCTGGTGCAATGCATAGGCCAGAGGGATGGAAATAGACTTGCATTCCTTCAAAGTGCAGCAGCCGTGAAGGCATAAGCCCCTGGCGAGGGGCCAGAAGGGTCAAGGGACGAACACCCAACTCTGCTCCCCTTTAACACACGCAGGTTGCCCGTACAAGTATATGGGCCACTGCTGCAGCACCTTGTAGAACATTTTCTTTCAATCTCTGCTGCCCTCTGCTGGTGCAATGGCAAGGCAGAAGAGAGCCCTTCTAAGAAACCGAAGCTTCGGATTATGATTTGCTGCAAAAGCTCACCCTCATCATCGTTAGAACATCAGCATAGTCACAGCCTGCGGCTTCCTCCTCTTTGACCCCAATACAAGCTCTGAAGCCATAAGATGTGTCGCTCGGGGAAGGATTTCTTGCTTAATCACACCACAGTGATTTGAAGGGGTTAATTCATCCTCATTATTGCACAGCAGGTAAATACAGGTTTAATCAATTTACAGATGTCAATATTAGCCAAAACGCCAAAGCTAAACAAGCAACCAAAAAAACCGCAAACCGCCAAACCCAAACAAACCAACCCTCCCAAACCAAAAATACCCACCCCAACCCCCTAAAACAACAACACACCTCTCCCACCACTGCCCCCTCCAAAAAAAAACCCAAAAAAAAACAAAAAGAGAGAGAGAGAGAGAGACTAATGTGACAGTCAATGGGTTGGACCCTTCTTGGCACTTAGGATTTTCCATTTTAATTTCTTCCTGGAGCAGAATTAATTCTGGGAAACAGCCCTGACTCATCCACTGCTGTGTAGAACCACATACTTGGATCAGGCATTTATTTACCACCAGTAACCCAGGGAAGAGGTTTACTCTTGCAGGGACTCAGCCAGACCCGTGCAGGGTTCTAGAGGAAGATTGAAGCAGGGGAATACTCTCTAATCCCCACCTGATGTGTTTTTAAAATAAATTAAGATGAAAACTATCTTCCCCCCCCCCCCCCAGAAAAACCCCAAAAAAAGACAC
>VWZE01017286.1:139161-161153 GCA_013396675.1 Eubucco bourcierii | reverse complement strand
CTCCCCCCCCCCCCCCCCGAGATAAACACCATAACAAGTGACCAGGGGTGGAGTCAGATTACTGCATATGTATAACGGGCATTCTTTTCTCCCAAGCTCTGCCATTCCTGTCATCTGCTACAAAACAAATCCTTAAGCCACACACAGACTGCATTGCCACTCTTTGTATGCAGAGAGACCAGTACAGAGGATACAAAACCTATTAGGCAGGTTCTTGGCTGAAGAGGCAGATCACGAGCCCTGTATCAAACCTGCTCCTTCGCTGCTGCTCAGCGTCACTCTGGCCAGCCTCCACAGCCCAGTGCTGCTCAGCAGGGCCCAGAGGGAGATGCATCCCTAGCTAGAGAGCTGAAAATTGCCCTCAGGCTATTCCTGCGCTGACTCACTTGATCACGGGAGAGAGGCAATACGGACAACACACCAACCCAGAAATCCAGACCGTTTTTACTCTCCCACATCTCTAGGAATGATTGCTTCATTCCTCGATACTTAAATCTCTGCCTCCACAGTGAGGGCATCATTTCCATTGTAAAGCAGCTTGAGAGCTGTTGGTAACAAGATTTATGATTATTGAAATGTTTAGTACAGTTTTTGGATTCTGCTCCACTCATTTTGCTCTATAGACTCTGTGGCTCCTTCTGCTATTACCGATTAACTAACGCTGGCCCTTCAGCAGGTTCTGGATGTAATGTTTCTGGAGAAGGACCTTGGCACTCAGAGGTGCTCTGAGAAGGGCACCTTCTGTGATGACCAGAGGATTTACACTCTAAACTAGATCTTGATTGTTTCTTTCTTTTTGTACTATTCCCTTGGGATGGTGCTTGCAGCAAGTGAGAAACACTACCACCAATACCATACCTAACTCATGCAATACTTAAGAGGATGAAATATTCTCCTGTAATGAGCTCTGTGAAAAGCAATAGGTGACGGTAGCCCCTAAAGTGGGCCATTCCCTATCAATCCTGTTGACTACAGCCAGTTCAACATCCCTTGCCAAGCTCTCCTGTTCTGTGCTTCTCTCCTCTGCAGTCTCTGTGGAAGGATTATGGATCGTACAGTGAAGGGTTTCTCTGAGCTGATGCACATTTTGGTACTTAAGGAATCACTTTAATCATCTGGGCTGCAGAGTAAAGAGAGGTCTTGTCCAGGTTATTATGTTTTGTTTTAGATGAGGAGATGGGTTAATACCTGGTAAACACATCTCCTGACTCTGATTTTATTTGGCTGTGTTAGTTGGATAGCAACAAGCAATTTTTCCCCTTCAGTAAAATCTATACCATTTGACTCAGGAGAATTAATAACAAACAACAAAAACTCAAAAGCAAATTTGCCACAAGCAGATTGCCTGAACATCCTTTGTGTGTGTGTGTGTGTGAAGGACAAGAGCCTGAGTCACTGAAGAGAAAGGTCTCAGGAAGCCCAGATTAAACATCAAACCGCTCAGCAGCATTTCTGCTTTGTTTATGCAGCTGTCATTTGGCCAGTCATAAAAGTCAAGGCTCCTGTCAAGCAGCTGAGCCTCCAGTTCATGGTCTGGTCTGAAACAGCCTACATCCAGTGTCCGCACTGCCTCTGCTTTGCCTCCCTGATCCTCCATGTCTGAATTAAGGTGGTTAGGCTGGGAGGCAATGCTGCAGGATTCTCCATATCCTGACCCCAGTAGAGCTGGCAAGCCACTCCCAAACACATCATCCTGATGAGATCCACCCACGGGTCCTGAGGGAACTGGCAGTTGAAGTTGCCAAACCACTGTCCATCATATTTGAAAAGTCATGGCAGACTGGTGAAGTTCCTGCTGACTGGAGGAGGGCAAACATAACACCCATCTTCAAGAAGGGTAAAAAGAATGACCCTGGAAACTAAAGACCAGTCAGCCTTACCTCTGTGCCTGGCAAGATCATGGAGCAGATCCTGCTGAAAGTCCTGCTAAGGCAAATGGAAAACAAAGCAGAGGTGATTGGTGGGAACCAGCATGGCTTCACCAAGGGCAGATCTTGCCTGACAAATTTAGTGGCTTTCTATGATGAAGTCACAGCGACAGTGGACAAGGGAAGGGCAGCTGATGTCATCTACCTGGACCTGAGTAAGGCATTTGACTCTGTCCCACATGACATCCTGGTCACCAAACTGGAAAAACATGGACTTGATGGATGGACCACTCGCTGGATAAGGAATTGGCTGGATGGTCGAACCCAGAGAGTGGTGATCAACGGCACAATGTCCACCTGGAGACCAGTGACAAGTGGTGTCCCTCAGGGGTCAGTGCTGGGACCAGTGCTGTTTAACATCTTTGTCAGTGACATGGACAGAGGAATGGAGTGCACCCTCAGCAAGTTTGCAGATGACACCAAGCTGTGTGGCACAGTCGACTTGCTAGAGGGCAGGGATGCCATCCAGAGGGACCTGGACAGGCTGGAGAGTTGGGCCCAGGCCAACCTCATGAAATTCAATAAGGCCAAGTGTAAGGTCCTGCACCTGGGTAGGCACAATCCCAAGCACAAATACAGGCTGGGTGGTGAATGGCTGGAGAGCAGCCCTGAGGAAAAGGACCTTGGAGTCTGGGTTGATGAAAAGCTCAACATGAGCCTGCAGTGTGCACATGCAGCCCAGACAGCCAACCGAGTCCTAGGCTGCATCAAGAGAAGCGTGGCCAGCAGGGCAAGGGAGGTGATTCTGCCCCTTTACTCTGCTCTCGTCAGACCCCACCTGGAGTACTGTGTGCAGTTCTGGAACCCTCAGCACAGGAAGGACATGGAAGTGTTGGAGCGGGTCCAGAGGAGGGCCACAAAGATGATCAGAGGGCTGGAGCAGCTCTCCTATGAGGACAGGCTGAGGGAGTTGGGGCTCTTCAGCCTGGAGAAGAGAAGGCTTCGAGGGGACCTGATAGTAGCCTTCCAGTATCTGAAGGGGGCCTACAGGAAGGCTGGGGAAGGATTATTTACAAGGTCCTGCAATGACAGGACAAGGGGCAATGGGCTTAAACTGGCAGAGGGGAGATTTAGACTAGATGTTAGGAGGAAGTTCTTTACAGTGAGGGTGGTGAGGCACTGGAACAGGTTGCCCAGGGAGGTTGTGGATGCTCCCTCCCTGGATGTGTTCAAGGCCAGATTGGATGAGGCCTTGAGTAACCTGTACTAGTGGGAGGTGTCCCTGCCTATGGCAGGGGGTTGGAACTAGATGATCCTTGAGGTCCCTTCCAACCTTACCATTCTATGATTCTATGATTCTATCCTACCCTACACTAGTTTTTAAACTCAAACCCAATTCCAAATTGGAGCTCAGTGCTCTACTGCATGCAAAATCTGGATTTTCTTTCAAATACATTATTTTTACTCCAAATCCCATTCACAAAATGAGGTTGGACAGATGCTGTGTGCAAACAGGAGACATTATGGCAGGAGTCATGAAAATGTCCTCACCATGATGGGAGCTTATGTGCACTGAAACATCTCAGCAGCACTGCTGGGCTCTTTAACCTCCAGGATGCAAGAAATCTCATTGAACCACACTGACAGCATTTGATTTTAATGTACTGGGACATAACGGTCAATTCTTAATAAGATAATTGAAGGTCCTCTTTAATAAACCGGCACAAAACATTTTATGGCTGCCAGCTAGTGCCCAGTGCAGCTGAAGTTCAGATATGTATTGAGAAAGAAACATCCATTTCATCTAATGTTTATTGACCAGATTTGAGAAGCAGGAGCCTGCTGCAGGAATTCTTCAGAGAGCTCACTGCTGCTGTTGCTGCTCTGTTGGGGGATGTCTCAACATTCTGGTTCACTCTGGTTTGTCGGCACGCAGAGAGCACCTTTATAGCCTCCCATCTCTCCACGGAGAGATCAGAGCTTCTCTGGTTTTCCATCATCCGCTTCCATCCTTTATTGTGACAGTGGCTGAAGGCTCAGTAAGAGGCAGTCTGCTTTGAAACGAACAGAAAGGCTCAGCTTATCGCCACCAAAACACGATTGTCTACACTCCTTGTTAGGGTGCCCTGCTGATTAATATAGCAGGAGGGGCTGTCGGGAGCAAGTGCTGACTTACTGTGAGCCCAGCAACAAGAGGCTGGATGGAAGTGTGATGTTGAAGCTGGTTTCTTTATTTAACTCCAGATTTCATTGCTTCCCTACAGCAGTAGCTCTCAGCCGGCATTTCTCTAACACAAACTCTGTCACAGCCCCAGGCATCACAGCAGCTTTGACTTCTTAAAGACAGACGCAACTATATTTGTACTGAATTATTTTTACCCATAAATATCACAGATGTGAAGATAGTAAAAAAAAAAAAAAAAAAAAAAAAGAGAGAGAGAGATAGTCTTAACAAAACCAAACCCATACACTCAGCTCCAGCTTTTCAAAATGCTTGTGAATAATCCAGAGATTTCAGGTCAACCAAAAAGTTGTTGAATTACATCCACAAAGATTTCTTTCTGAATTTCCTAGTGTAGATGGGTGGCTGAAGCACAGCAGCCTACTTTTGCTGTAATTTCTGACAATGAGCAGACTTTCTCAATTTCTGATACCTGCTGTTATCCTTCTTTTGACATTGCTTTGTCCCTTGTGCCCTCCTGCCACATCAGAACATCTGAAACCCTTTGGGTCTGCCTCATTTTACCTCTCTGTTGCATCCATCCCTCTTCCTCTCCTGGGCTGCACCTCATGTTTCCAGCACCATATGCTTCTGCCTCTTGCATCTGCCTCTTCCTCTTGTGATTGTTTTCTGGTTTTAGCCCTCCTTTCACTAAAACAGGCAGCCAGTTAGAACTCCCATACTGGAGGAAGAGTGCTCAGTGCAATTCTCAGGTACAGTTTCAAATTCCCATTGCTAACAGGAGTCTCCTTTGATTACCCAAAAGGGAGCTCAGCAGACAAGTTTTCATCTGCCAGCTAGCAAGCATCCTCAGGGGTATTCTCTGTTTCTGTCGATAGCTCCTGCATTGCTACCACCACATACCGAGATCATATATCCTAGTATTTTTCCATGGGAAAAGGCTGATCAGCTAAAATCTTGTGACTTTCAAAGAGTGATCATTGATTACATCACAGTGGCAACCAGGAATGTCTCAAGGAAACATACTTCTGAATGTACCAGGACACATACAAAGATTAGTCTTGTTGGCAGGATTACAGTTTACATTTTTGCTGCCAGAATGGCACAGTGGGCCAGATGAAAACATAGCAGTAACTCTAACTTGTTAAATAATCCAGATGTGTGATTGACTGGTGTTGCCCACTTTGTGCCCATTGTCTGTTGGGCTTGCATCTTCAGATCAGACCAGCAGGATGTACCTGGAGGTTCTGTCAACACCAACCAACCGGAAACAACCTAATTTCACTGAGCTGGTTTCAGGGGGCACTGTCTGGGTAGGGCAATACTCTGCTGGGATGATAAGGTCAGGTACTGCAAGGACAGGCAACACAAGAACCCCTGCAGATGCATCCCTACCACAGCTGTCAAACTTTCTCACCTTTCTTCCCTTCCTCACATGGAGACACCCCTGTGCCCTGTTCACACACCCTGCCCCAATGTTGTAGGAGTGCCCTGGTTGCTCATCTGCAGCTTTGCAGAGATGTGTCCACATTCCTCTGGTTGCAACATCCAGCCCCTCTCCAGTGCTTGATTTCTGCTTCACCATCTGCTTCTAAACTTATTCTGTTGACGTGTTATTTTGCAGGGGCTGTTGGTGCATGAAAGGAAGCAGCTTTAACAGTTGCCACCATGTTGTACTTCTGAAAAGTCAAATACTACATACCACATTTCCTTTGGTGAGCTGAAGTGCTCTGACCTTTACGACTCCACAAAGCATTGGGAAGGAGGGAAGGGAAAGTAACAAAACCACCTATCACTGCTTCTGCTGGCACTACATCAATTCTGCCCTGGGCAGCTTCTTTCTTCTGAGTTGGGTTTGACTGTGCTTTGCAGACATGCTGAATATACCATGTGGCAAGGTCAGAACCCTGCAGCTGTACCCCACAGGGTAATGAAGAAATCAGTACAGGAGGAGTGAAATGATCATGGACTCCTACGCCCAAGGAAGCTCAGTTCTCCCTCCTCAGTGGGAGTGATGGTTCCCCTGTTGCCTACCACGTAGGCGTGGCAACCTGGTCCATGAACGACTCATCGGCCAACTCTTGGCTGTACGGTCCATCAGCACACAAACACCAATGTGGTGGACGGCAAATGGTGTTTATTGGTAGGTGATACAGCATGATATAGCCTAAATTACGTCACTTCCATCTGCTTACATCATAACTAAGCGCTACTGAGTCATAGGAAGGGGTTCTATCTTTCCGTACAACGTGATATCTTCCGGTCACCAGACCCTGACTGCAACACTCCCCAAGGTACATGGTTCCCAGGGCCAGGCCAGTTCTATCACAGGGATCAAAGTCCCCTTGTGGCACTGCCAAGATCTGGCTCCACTCTGTGGAGTGACACAGTTCTGTGATCTTGTGTGACCACCTTGCCTGCCATGGTGCAGGACAGAAGCTGGGATAGACAAATTCCTTTGTGGTATGGTCTGAGAAAGCAGACTATGGTAAACTGCACACAAAGACTTGGCAAGTTACAAAGTCACAGTTACTTCAGCTGAAAATCGCAAGGTTCCCTTCCAAGGGAAAATATACACCACACACACTCATCAGAGTCCTGCACCTCTGTATTCTTCTGTACTAACACCCTTCCCAGGATTTGTTTTAGAGGAACCGTGACCACAGATGAAGAAGCAGCTCTGCAATCACCATCCATATGCCCGACCTTCGCTCCCCTTTAGTGAAGGCGTGATCCAAAGGCTGATGCAGGTAACCTGCTTCTCAAAACTGCCTGGCCCAGGTCAGGCTCTGTTTCCCCAACTATTTGTCATAAAAAGATAAAAGAAAAATCTCTTCTCAAGACTGGCTGTATATTTACATATATGCTTGTAAGTTTTATATATAGGGAACCTGTATTGACATGTATATATTAAAGTCTTTGGTAGGGTTGGACGATCGCTATGTCCCTACAGGCTGAGCTATTTGAATTTCTCAAGATATGATTTAAGCATCTAATTTTACTCACTTCACTGGGGACCTTAACCTGAAATATTTATATGAAAAAAACTAATATTTTTCAAGTTCTTAAGGCCTTAATCAGATTAGAGGGATTTAGAAGCTAGATTGAGATCTGCATCACATGGGAAATAGAACTGCTTTTTGCTAACTGTCTTCAATAATGATTTTTAAAGGCAAATAAGTTCTACCATTTCAGTAGACTTCTTTTCTCCAAGACCACCCAAGACATGCTCTGGCAGCTGGTTGCCACGCTTCTGGTTTCCAAGAGCTTAGGAACTTTTCAAGGCATTACTGCAGAAAACAGATGTATTTTTACGGTAATCATTTTAACACCTTTGACATTGTTTTGTAACTGCCTTGGATCCTGTTACACTTCACAAAGCTGCAGAGGGAGATGAGGGTTGACAATTCTAAATTTAAGAGGTAGAGGAGACCTGACTCACTTTCTGGCACTGCCACTGGCTCCCTGCATGAGTGGGTAAATCACCCAGTGTCCATGCAGCATCTCAGCCTAACCCACAAGCCCTTCTTCCTTTAACCACATGTTTCAGAAGAAGTTTTCAGAGTGTGGGTCATTGTTAGAAAAATCAGTGTATGTTTGCTGCAGTTCGGCACTGTGCCTGCAGTCACCCTCTGTGGCCATGTGACAAGCAAGGGATGGTCAGAGTCAATAGAAGATCAACATGGTAATGTTGTGTGAGCAGGCCAAGCCTAACCTTCATACTTTGCTTTGTGCAAATATTTCTAAATAATAATTAAAACCAACCCTTCAATACAAACAAATGGCCTTGTGAACCAAAATTTTAAAGCTAGTGGCATTTTCAGTTTCTGCTCCAAGTATTCCATATTTATAATGGGAAGCTAGGAAGAGGGAGATGATAAAGGTACAATTTTTTTAATCAAAACTCAGATATTTAAATTTCAGAGATCCAAATACTTTTTGGTGAACTCAGAAAATGCATTGCTATAGAAAAGTGGTGGAAAATTTATTACTGTATTTTGTAAAAATCAATTTAAAATGCCATGAGAAATCTAGAGAGAGGCCCTTGGTCCCTTCCAGAGGACAATCCCCTGGTTGTCTTTAACCATTTGCAACTCTGGGCTGTCCCATGAGACCCGTGGACCACCGCTCTGCAAACAGCCGTAAAAGCTTCCAGGTCAGTGTGCGCATCAATGGCAGTGTTTAGATTTGACAAATTCTATGATTATGAGATCCATGTCTTACAGTCTGTCTGTGTTATGCTACAAGCATTAATCAGAGATGCCTTTCTGGAGGGAGGAGATTGATAGTAACTCGAAGAATTGCTGCACTGTGACTTCTGCCATATCCAATGTCAGCAGTGTTCCTCAGAGACAGTCTCCTCCAAATCCATCTGCCTGTGCAGGAGATACCTTGTGTACTTCGGAGAAAAAGACTACCACTCTACCACTACCACTCTCCCTCCTCCTGTCCAAAAATACAGTGCCAATAAGGGCTAAGGCAAGATAGTGAAATAAATATCATGTTGGAATACCAAAGCCCTCACTCTGAAACAGAAGGTAAATACTTTTAATATTTACAATACTCAAGTTATATTGGACAATGCTCCTACAGAAAGACTGACTAAAGGGAAGGGATATTGGGGCTTCAGCTAGCACACGGATTTAAATCCCATCTGCCAAGGCCTCTACTATCTCCGAAGGAGAGGAGGGACTGGCATATCCAGGGTTATGCAGCCCTCGGCCACCTAGATGAGAAGCAGCAGAGCATTACTAAGACCTGGGGAAAAGAACAAAAAATAAAGATACTTAATTCTCATTTTCTTCTTAATATAACTAAGGAGTAGGTTTACCTCAGGGGTACACAGCTGCCACATCAACCCTATCTCTCTCCCACTCAGCACTCTACAAAACCCCTCACACCACATCAGCCCTGAGGTAGGAGGCCTGGCAACCTCAGCACAGGGATTTCCTATGGAACATCAGCAGCTTTACTCTGGACACACTATGATGTCTGATCCTAATTCACTCTCCCCTTGCTGTCTGGAGCCCTGGCCTGCCCTACAGCTTGGCTGAGTACAGGATGTGGCGGCTGTAAAAAATCTGAGGCTAAGCAATTGATTCTGCTGGTAACAGAAGAGAAGGGAAAGATTTACCTCTTACTACCTACATCCTTAGTCCTGTGACTCCACGTTTTGCTGTTGCTTCAGACTCATTGATGGTTTAAATCCTGGTGGACTGGCATGGAGCTGCAGGCACTCCCAACATCAGATGAGTATTTCCCAGCATGTTCCTGTGTCGGTCTCAGGGTGCAGCATACAGCAGACAGAAGCTGGCATGCCTAGCCGTGCAAGCTGCTTTCCCTAGGGAGCTTTTCCTTAACTATGAGTCCTCAACTCCTTCAAGTAATCACATTTCAGGAGAAAGGCAAGAAAAGCAAATGTCTTCAGGGAGTCACTTTGTTTCTGGGGAAATCAAAGATGGCAAGGGACCAACAAGATAAATATCCTTGGTGCTCTCACAAAGCAGCTGCCTAGTGAGCAGCATCTTTTCCATAATGCCTTTTATCCTCAGTGAGCTGCATTGAGCAATGGAGGATGTGCAATCCTGTCCCAAGAGTCTAATCTCTCTCTTTCAAAGGAAACATCCTGCCCTCCCTAGTGTCTCAGACTCAGCCCTCTCTTTCACCTTCTTACAACACGTGTAGATGTTTCCAGTTGCCTGTTTCACTGCAGTCCTAAGCCCTCTTTCTGCAACAGGTCCAGCAGCCCTCTAGGTAGAAGCTGCCTACTGTTGCCAGAACTATGTCTGCGTTTTCTGGATCTTGGTCTTAGAAGACCTGCAGAGAAGTCTGAGCGGCCACCCCAGGGAGTCCCTCCACTAAAAACTCAAAACAGCAGCAAATTCCAAACACTGTCTATAACCCCATTTCTCAGCTGTGGAGCAGAGAGCACAGAAGGCCAGTCTTCCTCCCTCCATTCACTTTCACCAGGTGAGTAGGGCTGCAAAGTGGTGATGAATTAGCACAGTGAGGGGAGGTCCTCAGGGCAGCCACCACAGTGGCATTCCCACCAGTAAGGCAGAGTGAGAAAAGAAAAATTACCCATTTTCATTATACTATAAAAATAAAACCTTACTAAAGTTTGAGTTTCTTGACTCATTGCACTCCTCAGACCCACTCCAGCACTTTCAGCCAGTCTTAGAGAGATGGAGCCCAGTTCAACCCATCTTCAACATCCCTCATTTTCTGCTGTTCTTAATATGTCCAGGCTACAAGTTCACTGGAAAGAAATTAATGAATTTTTTAACAATATAATCCACTCATTCTGCCTGCCTCTTCTGCTACTCAGCACATGTTTGGCAAAGGAGTCCTTTGAGTTTCCCCACTTGATGAGAAAAGCATTTGGTTTCAGTCTCGTATTGTTTCAGAACTTAGTGTATGTGTTTTCTCATTGCAAATCACCCCTTCAGCCCTCCTGAAGGGAGATAGTAGTCCCCTGAGCTCACTCTGTGCAGTGAATCCTCAGTCACTACTGATAAGCTGAACATCTATCACTGATGCAATTTCCAGGGGAGTGGAGAAGGGAGACTACTTTATGAATGCACAGAGATCTGAAATGAATCATCAGAAAGTCATGTGTTCATTACATACACCAAATCTCACAATAGCTTTAAAATAGAATGAACCAACCAACCACTCTTGGAATCCATGCCTGGGATCCCTCTCCATCACAGAGAGCAGAAGAGTCTACAAGTACTACTTTGGGCTGGCTTGAGAAGAATTGTAGGATTTGTCCTAAAAGGGGTAGTTTATGTGATTTTCAGTATTTTGGCCCAGAGTTAACTGCCTCCCAAGACTTCTGCAATGTGAGCTCCCTTTCCCAGGCTGTACTTGTGCATTGTGCAGATGGAGATGCTGAGGGGATAAGCACACAGAGAAAGGTTGCACTGCTTGAAACCCATTTGACTTGCAAAAACTAACTCACCAAAACCAGACAGACTGCTGCTAAAAAATTTCATCTCCTTTGTTTTTTCAAAAATATTAGTTAGTTGCCTTTCTTTTTTTTTTTTTTTAAACTGTTCCCAACCTGAAACTCCACTTTCCAAATTCCAACTTTACAAACCCTGAAATTGAACAATGAGGCATATGTGACTGGAATAGAAATGATGGCACTGCCTTGTCTCAAAAGGGACAGGATCACAGCTTATAAATATCTTTAAGGCAACAGTACACAAGAAGGTTGGGAATTATACATAATTTTAACAGAGATTTGAAGGGAAAGAGTTTACTCAACAGGTAGTAAGGGCAGAAGTTATCTATATCAGGGAGAAGTTCTTGACAGGAAAATTGTCAAGCTGGGAAGAGCTCAGAATGAGGGAAATTCATCGCTGGCGGTGCACTGCCTAGCCCAGGTACAGCAATACACCACTGGGCCTGTTTCCCCTCACTCAGCTGATAGTCCCTGGGCAATGAGATTGGATCCTTCATGGGTACACCACAACTCACAACCCAACAGGGCAAAGGAAGACACTACATTACAAAGGAAGAGCAGGTCACAATCTGTCAGTCCTGGCATTAATACCATGAACTTTGTTTAGCTTCCAATAGAAGATATCCAATACAAGTCACCAGCAGCAGTTGATTTCTCCTCAATACAGAGTGAAGCGTACCTCCAGCTATTTCCAACACACTAAGAAACTGAAGATGCATGTCTGCTGCTGACGTATCAGCCAAACAAACAGCTTACCAAGTTGATCTGTCATTGTATGTGGAGGGTGATAAAAGAATACAAAATTGAGGGGATGGACTTTGGTGTGTAGGTTATCACACATTTCCTCAATAAGATCTACAATATCTCACTGCTGCCATTGGACCCTTTGACCAATGCAAATATTTTGCAACATAATTGTCTTTGGTGCACGCTTGGAAACAAACGCATGACCCCCTCTTAAATGTGTTGCATAACCTGTAGAGTGATGATGTCTCCCAGCCTCTAGGGAAACATTAGAAAAGATCATATTTTCTGTTAGTGGCTTAACAGGTTCCTTGTATTTCTTTGCAGCTTTTCCAACTTACAACTGCAACACAACAGCCTTCAGCAGCAGCACAACATCCCTCAGGCTCAGTCTAAATCTATGATTTCCTTCAAAATTTTCCACAGCAGTGCTTCATACTGTCAGTTTGTGTCTGCATCCTCACTGTGATGCAGTGGGCAGGAGAGGATGGTTGGGGCAACGTTTCCAGTTGCCCTAGGCTTTCCAAGCAGCATTGAGACTGTTTATTTCACAATTGCTTCAACATTTTTCTCCTGTTTGAAAGTCTCAGCACACAGTGCTCTACTTTGGCTAATTAATTTTTAAAGAAGCTGTGTGTATTAATGCAAATTATATTAGTGATACCTCTTGGTAGCCTGTGTATTAAATACAATGCCAGTAGCATGATTACACTTGACAGTCTCCACAGTGGTAAATTATATACATTATTATTTTGTGCTGCTTTTAATGCTTTTAAAATTAATCCTTAAAATATGCCAGAATTGTTAGCATGCTTATACTAAAGCACAAAAATATTCCTCCTTAATTTAGCAAAGCGTATGTTCCTATTTGAGCTAGAGATGCCAGATAAAAACTGGCACACACCACGTGTGGTGTGAAGTGGTGTAGCTGCATTACCTTCAGTGGGACTCCAGAACCTGGTATCAGCAGAGGCTCAGACTTGCTGTTCCTTTGCAGTCATAACTTGATATTCCACATGAATTCATCATCATCATCAAGGGGCAGTAATTACATTTAACAGCAAGGCCAACTACTCTGCAAACTATTTCTGTGATAGCTCATAAAACTCTGTTCATGTACTGGCCACTAGAAAGGGACAATGGCAGATACTTGACAAGCACAAATCACTGTTTGACAGAGTCTATAGCACAAAATTGAGTGGCAGTGTCTGCATTAAATTCAGCCTTTTTGTGTTAAAAGAGAAAAATCTGCTGATGAGCTATATCCCACAACAAATAAATTGTGCTTACTGTTCAGGATCTGGCAGGAGGTGGACTCCGGAAGGGTACTCTGCAAGATCCAAACATAGATGCTCAAAAACATGAGGAGAAACTGTAAAACTATATGGGAAATTATGAGGAGAAAACCTAACAGGGCCATAGTGCAGAGGAAGGGATCCTTTTCAGGGCCACCTTCACAAGACTAGCAGGGCTCTGAAAGCCTAGGATGGGACAAGCAGCAAGAGGGGAAAGTAGTCCTGGAGCAAACAGCTATGCAGCTGGTCCAAGGAATCGGATATGAGAGAGTAACTGTACGATCACCTTAGATCCCAGGGTGGCAGTAGAGTCTGGTTAAAATTGCCCAGTGGCCACAATACTGATTGGTAAAGACTCTACCCTGCCCAACGTATTCAATTATTTACTTTTCTGCTAGTCCACAAAAGCAAGCAAAACTAAACCAAAAGGTCTCAGCTACCCAGTGATGTTAAATACAATGCCAGACAATGAAGCTTACTGATTTCTAGTTACCTCCCATCCTATTTTCTTAAACAAACAAACAAAAAAATCCAAAACCCCCACCACACACACACAAAAAAACCAACCCAAAACCCAACAACAAAAAAACCCCAACCCCACACATCGAAGAGATGGAAATCTCAGCAGTTAAGCTCTCAGAAGCTGGGGTGTACCAGAAGCAAGGTAACCTTAACTCAGCACTTTTAACATTATAATAAAACCTTAAGTTGCACAGTTGCACCTTTGTCTTGGTTGCGATTCCCCATTTCACCTAGTGGTGCAGATGGAGCAATATGGAGGGAGCAGATGTTTCACTCCAGCAAACGCCACTTACCATCTCCTACCTCTGACTTGGTAACCTTAGCATCCATCAAATAAAAGGGGCAGATCCTCTGATAAGGTCATGCTGCTCTCTGCCCCTGAGGTATTTACTGCTGCTCAGATAGGTTCACTTGGGTAATCTGTGCAGCAGAAGGGAAAAAGGGCTGGCTGACAAAACACTGTTGAAAGACTCTGAGTGCCCTTGTGAAAATAAATTGTGTCTGGGTAGCATTTTTCAAGGTAGAAATAGGTCAGGCTCAGCTTTATGATCCTGCTACAGATGGAACCTATTGAAAGTGTAGTTGCCTGCAGACATCTTGCTTTTTACATGGTATTTTTGCTTCCCTCCACAGTGCATCAGCTGTGACAAACAGCACTTGCAAACACTATGGCACACCAGCTAGCGCACATACACTGTGCATATGTACCACCACAGAGGTAGCTGACTTTGCAGCAGGCAAGCTGCTAGGAATAGCCACTTCTGCCCACCTTCACCTGCACCTGCTCCATCTCCTTCTTCAACAAGAAAGTAAACCAAAGAACATCCTTTGCCATGTAATCACACAGCAATGTGGAATACATCCCCTCTCACATTTACTCACAGAAGATGAACACCAAGAGACCTAGTCATTGCTTGGTGGATTACACCCTTGAGAAGCCCTAGCATGGCCTGTAAACCAGTACCAGTGTCTCCTCATGTATGACCTAAGTAAGAGGTACTGTCTAACTGTTGAAGTAGATCTAGTAGAGCATTGCAATGATGTTGGAAGATGCCCATGGCCTCAGGTAGCTGTCTATGTTGCCTTTAAATAATCGTCTTTTCAGATCCTTAAATCCATCAACTTAAGACTCAAAGCAGCTTGGGGGTAAGTAGCAGCTAAGGAAATTGTGGGGAAGGTGCAGGGGAGCTAGTTAGCACTTAGGGCTCGTGAATGGCTTTCCCAATTTCTTTAAGCCTCATTTCCCTGATTGATAAATGAAGATAGTTTGTTTCAGGTCAGATGTCTTGTTCAACCCCAAACAGCTTTCCTCAAACCTTTCTTCCTCCATGCCTTCATCCACCCAGAAAACAGAAAAAAGGTAAACAGGAAAAAAAAAAAAAATCATTGACACAGCTCTGTCTTGAACTGCCATATGCTACTTAACCTCCTCTCTTGTCCTCTGAACAGCCAATTTCTGTTCTCTGCTCTCTCACATACAGTGATTGAATGAGCAGAGGATGATATCCATACTCTCCTCAGCCATAACATCTGACATTTTAAAACCCAACAAAACCTGGCCCTTCCCTCACCCTGCCATGGTGAAGGAAACCATGTTTCTTTCCCACTCGCTGAGATTTGATTGGCAGCAAGGAAGATTTTTGCAAAACATCTTATTCTGAAGCATGCAGCACATACAAGATATCAATGGCAATCATCCCATCCATAATGTCAGAACCTAAAGAGAGATTCAGTTGTGTGATATTTAAAGACTTCGTAAGAACAAGTTTCCTTTTCTTAGTTTGACTTCGGAATTTCCTGTAACTGAAGTAACCATCTTCCAATTATCCTTTCCTGTTGGAAGCAGTGCTTTGCTGTACAAAACACACAGTGATGCCTCAAAGTAGTTTTTACCTTTTAGAACAAAAAGTCACTGCAAGAAAAAGCACAAAACCCAGAACTTGCATGTTGCAGGGATCAAATGTAGGTCAAGCCTCACCTGCTTTGATTTTTTTTTCCTCTGCATCAAATAAAGAGGTTAATTCCATTCCAGGCCAGACCATGCTGGGAAGGAGAGGGGCTCTCCTTCACCACTGTGGTCCTTCCTGTGCTGCATTTCAAACCAGTTCTGAGAACCTACAGTCAGAAGGGTAACAGGAGTATGAAAGTGACCTCAGCTTAAAGTGCATGTTTTCCTCATCTGAGAGAATGTTACTAGGCTTTTCAGGATGCAGGGTAGGTTTATCCTAAACAACAGTACCACTATACTCATGCATTAACTGGAGCTAACTGGGACACTAGACTTCCAGCTCCAACCCACACACCACACAGCAAGGTGGTGTGGGTATTGATTCTTCGTGGGTCCCAGTGAAGCTAGCTCTGATCCATTACTGCAATGATCTAACCTTCAGAAACAATAGACTTCAGGGACTTACTGAGGGCAACTCCTGCACCTCCAGAGAGAGAGAATGGGGCCTCAGCAGCTGCAGTCAAGAACACGTTCCAACAGTTCATTCACAAAGACCAAGTAGTAGGGGAAAAGCATCCATTAACATAGAAGCAAATTGGTGTCTGCTAAAAAGCAGGTGAGTATTGAAGCCTTGAAAATTATGTATGGGGAAAAAGTCTTCAAAAGGTTTCATCCAACCCTCCAGTCCTTGAAAGCAACTCATACAAAGACAGCTCAACAGACAGTATCTCCAATGATGCAGGGGAAGTGATTTGTTCTTTAGCAGAAAACAGAGGGGAAAAGAAAAAAAAAAGAAAGAAAGAAAGAAAGAAGAAGGTTCCTGTGAAATATTGGAAGTGAAAGAAAAGAATACAAGGCTTTGACAAGCCCAGCTTTAAATTCCAAGAAAGTTACAGGAAACTGCTTGAAAACTAAAGCAAATGAAAAAGCAACTTTCCTGGGTGCCATCTGTGACTTCAGGGAAGGAGGACTCATGATTTTTCAAGAAAGAGAGGATTTTTTTTCCCCAGTAGGGACAGATCTGAGAAGATAAACCAGTTTATGTAAAAGTTCCCCCTGCTCCTGGTTACACCTTGCCGGTGTCTAACATCCCCTGTGCAATTAATCTTGGTGTTAAGTCACTTCAGAAGGATAAGTCTGTTGCTGTCAGCCCTCAGCAGACTACATTATTGTCAGGAAAGGTCTCCACTCACTGTTCTCAATACCAGAGACTGTACAAGAGGATGAGAAAAAACCTACTTTTTCTTCAGGTCAAAGTTTGACCATGCAAGGCAAAATTCTCTCCAAAGTTCTGAAATGAATAAAACTGGGACAAGACCCACTGAAAACTAAGCGAAGTTTGGAGAGTTTGTATCACAAAGTCAGGTTTCAAGGTGCCACCCTGCCACCCCATTTCATGAACTTCAGCACGCTGCATTGCCACAGGTATGAGCCATCCTTCAAGGTCACTTCATTTCCCTACTCCTCTTGAACTCTGTGGCTAACGCCTTTGTAAGCCCCACAAATAGGAACTTCAGACAATGATGGCCCAATACAGCAGCAGAACTATTTACTCTCAAAGTGTTAGTGGTTAGACAAAGAAAAGCCTCCTCCAGTTGGTTTGAATTTAATGCATGGAGGATGATGAGGTGAGTTTCCTCATTCTGTCAGTGCCCTCTTCACTCAGTTCTTAACCGAGCCTTCCTAAGTGTCTGTCAGCAGAGGAGGAAATGTTTCTTGAAGTGCACCTTGCAGACTGATGCACAAAAATAGTTTATTTGCTTACAGTGCCAGAGAGGCAGCATTACTGATGCTTTCAAGTCCCTCGAAGTACCATACAACTATAGTATGAGCTACTGAAGCAGAAAGCCTGGAAGGAGAAAGGGAGACAAAGGAAAAGGAATATTTTTCAGGCAGTGTTCAATGCAATAAGCATCTCTTCGCCATCATTTCCTAATGTGATTCTGTATGCTGCTTAGCAGCACCAAGTAACAAATGGTTCCGCTGTGGATCACTTTATTAACGAAGTATCAATAAAGTAAAAATTAGAACTGCATTTTTAATGTACAAATAAATGCTACTTTGCATTTATAAAGCATCCTTAGGTCTGAAGATTTTTCCTAACTATCTTAGTCACTTGCAAAATGGTTTTGAGGAAGGCTCTGGATACTCTGAATCTCCATAAGATCACAACTTAGGGCTGCCTACATTGCAAAATTATGCTCATAGACTGAGTCAGCTCTGGGACAAGGTTAGCATTAACATGACATGATAGACAATAATAAGACAAACGTAAGGTACTGCATAAGTTTATTACAGTGCAAATGTACTATGAAATGGTTACCACTAGAAGAACTACTACAGTGTGTATCTAATAGCTGATTTTCAAAAATAATGTTTTGCAGCAACTTTGAACACTCAGATGAGAAGTGGGTGTTGTGGAAGTGAAAGGCTTCTGAGCCAAATTTTGCTCTCAGCTAGATGTGCTGTTATTGCAGCTCCTAATGAGATTTTGTCTTATAGCTGAGAATCAGAGCAGTAACATGCAATTACTTATTTTTTTAAACTGAAATAATGTTGATTTAGAGCTTGGTGGAGGAGTCCAGGTATAGAAGGAGTTCTACAAGTTTCATTTTACTTTTTTTGTTTTTTTTTAAATGTCTGTATGTTTGCAGCTGTCAAGTTTTCATAAACTAAAACTCAGAAGTCAAGTACAGTAGCATAACCTTCCCTCAGGCACCCATTGCTCTCCAACCTCCCTCACTTGCTATTCAGATTACTTTCTCCAAAGTTGATCTGGACTTTGGACTTTTACTCCAGTTTTAGCTATATCCCTACATGGTCATTGATAATCAGTTCCACAGACTTCTCCTAGCAGAGCTAAATCTGTTGGTGCTACAGGAAAAACAGCATCATACAGCAGTTGTTTGATCTCCAGGCAGAAGCTACCAGGTTTTGGAAAACTGATGAGCTCCACCTGTCCAGAAAATTTGTTTTCCCTCCCAGATGCTGTAAATCAGTTTGCACATTACACATGTCCCCAGCATCCAGAATAAGGAAATTGTAGGAGTTTCTGCAGTGTCATTATTGTCTTGGAAGATGAAGAGGGATTTTCTCTAACAGGTACATTACCAGTCTTTAACACTCAGACATCAGCAGCTAATGGGATTTTCATGCCCATTTCCCAGGGTACTGACCCCAGCTGCAGCCCCTATCAGCCTGCTTTTAAGAGACTTTGACATTTTCTTGGACTAATGGAGCAGGCCAGAGATGATTTTTCAATGTATTTACATTGTTTATAGAATCAGAGAATGGTTTGGGTTGAAAGGAACTTTAAAGATCATCTAGTTCCAACCCCACTCCAGGTGCAGGGATGGCTTCCACTAGATCAGGTTGCTCAAAGCCCAGATCTGGCCTTGAACACCTTTCAGGGATGGGAAGCCTGTTCCAATATCTTACTACCTTCACAACAAAGAAATTGTTCCTAATGTAAGTATATTCTACTTCAGTTACTGTTACTCCTTATCCTATCAATACAGTCACTGATAGAGTCCCTCCCCATCTTTGTAGGCCCCTTTTAAATACTGGAAGGCCACTATAAGGCCTTTGGGGAGCCTTCTCTTCTCCAGGCTGGACAACCCTAACTCTTTCAGCCTGTCCTCACAGGATAGATGTTCCAGCCTTCTCAGCATCTTGATAGCCCTCCTCTGGACCTGCTCAAGCAGATCCATGCCTTTCTTTACACTGGGTGCCTGAAAACTGAACACAGTACATAGCAGTTCAGTGTTTCTTAGGACACAAAGTGCTCACTCTGACATAGTGCATGGTATCACAAAAAGATCAATTGGCACTGTGCATAGCTCCATGGCATGGATCGGGTGCATCTGTAGCAAAAAAACAAAACAAAAAACAAACCAAAACCAGATCCAAAACCACCACCACCACCAAAAAACCCAAAGAACTAGAAAAGATGCACAGCAAGAGAGAAGGAGCAAGCATGATTTCTCTGTGCAAGATGCTGCCTCTGCTTTCTTCATGCTATGCAACTATTTGCTAAAGGAAATAACTTCACCAAGATGCTCTGCTTCCTTGTGAAATCATTCCTAATGCTGATTCTCCATCTGGTGCACAACTTCACACTTCAAGATATTTCGGGATCTGGCTTCTAATTTCCAATAGATGTCTGACATGTTTTTAAAAATTGAATTCCTCTGTCTTCACGTGTAACAACAGTCAAATATAACGCCTGATTTTGAGTCTGTTAGAAAAGCATTATAAGAGTAATTGGAGTGACTTAAGAAAAACAGACAGACTTGATGCAAACGGTGATGTGAAAGGGCCATTACCGGTCACATCTACATCTCACGTGACAATGACGACTGTGCATTATACTAAAGTTTACTGGTTTGTAACAGACTCTTAAGTGTGGAAGGCAAACTTTATTCACACCATATGTGCTTCAGTAAAGGGCTTACTCGAGATAAAACCACCTACCATTAACATCTCACTCCCAGGAAGCTCATTAGGGAGCCCCTTCAAGAAGTGCCCAATTTCACCATCTAACCAATGTCTGTTTTCAGTGGAAATGGAAAACATTTCCATATAAGGAATTTTCCCTTGCAGGAAACTTCCTGTTAAAGCTCTAGAGATACAGCTATCACGTCATGGGGATCAGGCATTGCACCACAAGGGTAGGGCAGAAAGGGCTATACAGGCTAGTGAAGGAAGCACCTTCTGATCCTCACAGAGACTCCTAGGCCTCTGCCAGCTGTCATCACCTTCACTTCAGTTCCCCGGCAAGTCTGCAAGCCACAGATAAGAAAGAAGCCCTTACAACAAGTAGTCCCCTTGATAAAGCTGAAATGCTGGCTATGCACATTTTCTCCTTGCTAGCTTGAAAGTATTTCACCTTTTGAGAGCTCAGTTTTCCTGGATTGTTAATTTTTAAATTGGTTCTTTTTAAATCCATGCATTTTCACACTCACACCATACTTATATATGTAGTCACCTTTTTTTATAGAATCCTTCAGATTCTATAATTTAAGGAAGAAACTAAAAGGGAAACTTCTTGAGTCATCTCCAAGGATCTCCAAAGAAGATCAAGACCAAAATGAATTGCTATCCTAAAAACTTGGAGAACTAAGCCATAATTGGAGACCAGCCTGTAGGAATCTTCTAGGGCTCAGAAGAAATGCTGTATGACATACTTGAAATGTGAGCCAATCTCCAAACACATGAAGGTCCCAAACAAATTTCTGGGTTTTAAAATAAAGCCTAAACTCTAGACCTCATGGTGAGGATACTTAATACATACAGCACAAGACATGCAACAGATCACTTCAACCGAGTCATACATTCTACTTTTTGTTCATTATGAGAACTTCCTGAAAATTGTAATCTTGCTGTAAAACCATAGTCATTCATTTCACATTGCAGTTCCAGCAAATTGCCATGGAGCTAGCATGACTGTTGTAAATTCTCTGTTGAGTTCAATGGCACCACACCAATTCAAAGCAACTGTAACTCAAGCCCATTTTTCACTTGGTGATTAAAAATTAAGGTTGGGCACACTGCCAAGTTTTCTTCTTAGATACATAAAGAGCTAAAAAGTTTGCTACCAGAAACAATTATCTCTTCCGTTCATCCTGTAATCTGTTGACTCAGAGACCAAATGGTTGTTCTTCATACTACCCGAGATTCATGCTCTTTCTCATATATTGAGACAACACTCTGAAGAAGACTGAAACACCACTAGAAGTTATGTATTCATTATTAATTTCCAGAGTTCATTAAATATTTCATAATTGTTTTCTTCATAGTTTTGTATTTTTGCCACAATTTGATGCAAATAAACTAACTGATAGGTCTCAGTGGAGAAGAGCAAGGATGTCAATCACTTCAGTGTACAGTCTATGTTTTGCTGGAGTCTACAGAACAGTTTCTGCTCCTGAAAACCCCCCAAAACATCCAGTGCAAGCAGTAGTCCCTGCCTGCAGTCTATAGCAGCAGGCAGTTTTGGAAGGACTCTGTGACAGCCCTCACCAAGGCTTTGTGAAAAGCAAGCATAACCCCACTGTTCCTCTTGGAAACAGGTATTCAGGGAAAAAAAGCAAAACAACAAACACACAAAACCCAACAAACCAAACCAATAAAAACTCCAAAGCAAGCAGCAGGAAAAGGTTTTCTTTAGGGCAGCAGGGAAAACAATACTCTGTCCCAGGGAAAACCATTCCTGCAGCACAAAGAGTGTAACTTTCATCACAAGCGCTAGGAAGAGGTTGCCACCTTCTTAAAAATAAGGCTGTGGTAAAGAGTGACTGGAGAAGGGCAAACATAACACCCATCTTCAAGAAGGGTAAAAAGAATGACCCTGGAAACTACAGACCAGTCAGCCTCACCTCTGTGCCTGGCAAGATCATGGAGCAGATCCTGCTGAAAGTCCTGCTAAGGCAAATGGAAAACAAAGCAGAGGTGATTGGTGGGA
>VWZE01017286.1:101104-124852 GCA_013396675.1 Eubucco bourcierii | reverse complement strand
GGGCCACAAAGATGATCAGAGGGCTGGAGCAGCTCTCCTATGAGGACAGGCTGAGGGAGTTGGGGCTCTTCAGCCTGGAGAAGAGAAGGCTTCGAGGGGACCTGATAGTAGCCTTCCAGTATCTGAAGGGGGCCTACAGGAAGGCTGGGGAAGGATTATTTACAAGGTCCTGCAATGACAGGACAAGGGGCAATGGGCTTAAACTGGCAGAGGGGAGATTTAGACTAGATGTTAGGAGGAAGTTCTTTACAGTAAGGGTGGTGAGGCACTGGAACAGGTTGCCCAGGGAGGTTGTGGATGCTCCCTCCCTGGATGTGTTCAAGGCCAGATTGGATGAGGCCTTGAGTGACCTGTACTAGTGGGAGGTGTCCCTGCCTATGGCAGGGGGTTGGAACTAGATGATCCTTGAGGTCCCTTCCAACCTTACCATTCTATGATTCTATGATTCTATGATTCTATGATTTGTCTCTCATTAGCTGTCCTTTTTACTGTCAGGTAGACCTCACAGCTTCAAGACGGTTTCTTGTCTAGAACTTTCTTCCATCCTACATTCTTCAGGTCTTCCTTCCTTTTCTTAAATGTTCCCCTGCACATCAAATCTCCTCCGCCTGTTGCGGAAAGCAGAGAAGTCATAGCAGTAGAGAGGCAGTCTATCACCCAATAGCTAAGTCAGCCTATATATTAAATCCTTCATTTTGGACCTTCCTTTAGGATTAGGAAAAGACAACTGTCAGCAGTTGTCTGCTGCAATGGTTTCCTTAATCCTTTAGATAAAGTCAGATAGCAAAGCACAAATCTAGATCATGATCAGGTCAGGTATGGGAAAGAAGCTGCTTCGCAGCTTGCTATGCCTTGGAGGCACTCCAAGGCCCACATCATCACTCTCACTTCCCAGGTGATCAGCAGCAGCATATCACAGCTCATTTGCTAAGCAAGCTACCACAGAGGGAATATCAGCTTCATTTACTTTGCACTGTTTCCCCACCAAGACTCAGATTACCTGCAGAGAGGCTCAAAATGGGTCTCCATCTCCTCCACTCATCTGCAAAGTCAAAATATCCTAGCTTCTAATAGAGCAGTCCCCAGCCCACAGCATTTCCTCAGCCCATAACAGCAAGGAAAATACCAGAGGTAGCAGCCTATATTGATCCCCTCTTTATGTGGATCATCCTGATCATGAGGAATGTATTATCAGCCATGGTTTAGAAACCACTGCTTCAGCTGCAACAGCAACACTGAAGTAACAGGGCAAATAAATAATTAAAATGGACTATTTCTCTAGCCAACTCTTAACTCCATCCCTTTGCTTTGGAAAGGTGCTGGGAGATGAGTGAGGGAGCACAAGTCTCCGGATATCTTTCCCAAGCATTTTTAACACCAGTTGGAGATAAATGCCACAGGTTTGCTCTGAGGCCAGCAGCAAGAAAGGCAGCACTGCTGCAGGCACTGAGAAGGTAGCTTAGGTTGATAAAGGCTGTAATGGATGTAATGCAAGTCACATCTTAGGCATCGCGTTCACTTCGGGGTGCTGATTTATGGTCTGTGCAGGTTCCAAGAGACTCATCTTGTGCTGTTCAACATCTTTGTCAGTGACATGGACAGAGGAATGGAGTGCACCCTCAGCAAGTTTGCAGATGACACCAAGCTGTGTGGCACAGTTGACTTGCTAGGGGGCAGGGATGCCATCCAGAGGGACCTGGACAGGCTGGAGATGTGGGCCCAAGCCAACCTCATGAAATTCAACAAGGCCAAGTATAAGGTCCTGCACCTGGGTGAGTGCACTCCCAAGCACAAATCCAGGCTGGGTGGTGAATGGCTGGAGAGCAGCTCTGAGGAAAAGGACCTTGGAGTCTGGGTTGATGAAAAGCTCAACATGAGCCTGCGCTGTGCTCATACAGCCCAGACAGCAATCGAGTCTTGAGGTGCATCAAGAGCAGCGTGGCCAGCAGGGCAAGGGAGGTGATTCTGCCACTTTACTCTGCTCTCGTCAGACCCCATCTGGAGTACTGTGTGCAGTTCTGGAACCCTCAGCACAGGAAGGACATGGAAGTGTTGGAGCAGGTCCAGAGGAGGGCCACAAAGATGGCACCAGCAGGGCTGGAGCAGCTGCTATTAGGACAGGCTACAAGATTTGGGGCTCTTCAGCCTGGAGAAGAGAAGGCTTCCAGGAGACCTGATAGTAGCCTTCCAGTATCTGAAGGGGGCCTACAGGAAGGCTGGGGAGGGACTATTGACAAGGTCTTGCAATGACAGGACAAGGGGCAACGGGTTTAAATGGGCAGAGGGAAGATTTAGACTGGATGTTAGGAAGAAGTTCTTTATAGTGAGGGTGGTGAGACACTGGAACAGGTTGCCCAGGGAGGTTATGGCTGCTCCCTCCCTGGAGGTGTTCAAGGCCAGGTTGGACGAGGCCTTGAGTAACCTGTACTAGTGGGAGGTGTCCCTGCCTATGGCAGGGGGTTGGAACTCGATGATCTTTGAGGTCACTTCCAACATTACCATTCTATGATTCTATGATCATAATAAAGGGTCGCATTTTTGGCAAGTATGAGAGCTTCAGTGTGACTTGTGGGTGGTTGCCTAGACAGTCCTCCTGTAATGAGGATTCTTCCTGCTTAGGAAACAATCTCTAAGGAACTATTTTTAAGAAATTCAACAGCAATCCATATCATCACTCAGGCCAAAGCCATCCAAAGATCTGCAATGTACTCCAAAGGAAAACTCCCTTGAATTTTAGATCAGACCTATACTTTCTTGAGTCCTTTCTTCTTGTATTTTTACACTGCAAGAACACACCTTGATCAGATAAAATGAAAGCTTTCTTGGCAGCATATCAACATACCCAAGCCTGACCTTTAACATCCTTTGCCAGTCCTGGACTGAGCTTCACAGAAGTGCAGGAATTATCAAGTGTTAATGCGTTCAAATGCTTGGTACTTCCATGAAAAATGTAGATGAGGTAGTAAGTTGCTACACTCAGATTCATAATATTCTTACAGCTGGTGTGGAACAAGGCTAATTATTCCAGAGGACTCCATATTGTGCATATTCTAGAAATAGACAGGTCCAAGAATGTTCATTAAAACACCTTAAAACACCAGGGGCAAGAATTAGGCTGAAAGAAACAGAGTTTTTCTCATCTGAACTCTGGTTCCTCAAAATACTTCAAACGTTTAGCAGTTTTTCCAAGAGAGGAGGGGAAAAAATATATTCAGAAGCTGGGGAGTTCTAGTTACAAGTTCCCCCACTTGCAATTTTCTTCATTAAAAAAGGCCAAAGCAAACAAACAAAACAAAAAAATAAACCAACCAAACAAAAAGCCAACCTCCACCGAAACAGTTATTTGCAGAACGCTAGGAGGGAGGAGGGGAAATTGGAATAACTAAGGAAGTTTCCAGGACAGTTTTTGCTCCTGTTTAAGACAGCAATTCATAAGTCCACAGAAAAGCCTTCCTGTTAGACTGACAAAGCGCAAGAGTCCCCTTTGCCTCAAACCAGAGAAATACTGAGAAATACTGCCAGACGTAGTTATAAACCTGCAGCTATATAAATAGAAGCTTAAGGAACTCACAGGGGTTAACACCTTAGTGTGAACATCTGGCTAGTCTGTCTTAAAACTCAGACCCTTTACGGTGTAGAGCAAAGTTGGCTTGCTTTGAATCACCTTAATTATTCCAGATGCACATCCACATGACAGAAAGTTGACATCACAGCCCAGAGGAACATTTGCCATTTCCTCTGGAGTAGGTTCCCTGTCTGATGTATTCTCCTTTGGAGTAGAGATTAAACAGACATGTCAGCCTTTTGCAAGAGCCTTTAGGGACACATATGAGCACCCAAAAGGATCAGCAAGCTTGCATCTTCCCTTCACCTCACAAACAGAAACCTCTTCTCCAGGGTGTTGCTTTCTGGGCTCTCCTTAGAGAGGTGAATTGCAGTGGCAGCAACTAGTCCCCATTGGGCTGAGCAACAGGCAAATATATAGTAAACAATCGGTGAGATGAAAATATTTACAGCCTTAATGGGGGAGGAAAAAGCAAAGGAACAGAAGCTGAGACAGATTCAGCACAAACTTAAATAGAAGAGGAACATGCAGCTGCATCAATGCAGCAAGTTCTGTAAGCAAATACCAAGGACTGTGCCATCCAGTGTTCACAGGGAGGCTGACACTTTCGTATCTTAGCCTACAACAATAGTTCTCAAGGTTGAAGTAACCTTTTCCAGCTGTTTGACAGCCAAACTAAGAGCAAAATCCAGGTCCCTGCCCTTCTAGAGCTTGGTCTTCTCCACCACTCTGCACAAGTAATAGCAAGAGATTTACCACAGAGAAAGAACTATTTCTTGCACAGGACAGTGAAAAATTGAGCAAGAGGAATTACTCAAATGTTACAACTGAACACATACCCTAAGCTTGTTCTGATGACCAGTAAACACTTATGGGCTCTAAAAGGAACAGGAAGCCAAACTGCCTGCCATACTAAACAGAGATAGTTAATTTGGAGTAAAGCTAATGGTGAACAGTGCAGTCTCAGGGTCTGTAAACCTTGGGTCTCAAAAGAAAAAAAAAAAAGAAAAAGAAACACACACACAAAAACCCCATCTCTCTAAGTTTTGGAATCTCCTACCCATGGAAGCTCTCTAATGTTGCACCTGCATTCAGACTCCAACATGCTCTTTGGAAAGAGACTCATCTTTGTTTTCAGTGAAAGCAGCTAATGACTGAGATAGCCCTGACAAAGGGTCCCTGGGACCGTGCCTATGTTAATAAAAATTGTGTGTTTAGCTGGATTGCATGCCTCTTGCTGTTTAATCTGGAGATGATCTAAAGTCCTATTATGTGACAAGCAGTTCCCAGGTAAAGACATAAGCAAGGGAACCTTTCCTTCTTTTTCTGTATCACTTCTATGAATACCTGAAATGACTGCAAACTATTACATCAACAGTGAATCACTCCTTCCTTTGTATATTCAGGCACAACTCATTCCCTTTGCAAAATTTTGTCATTTCATTGAATCAAAAAACATAAAAAGGAGAAAAAAATATCCAACAGCCTCACTTAGAGCTTCCCAAGTCTCTTACGCTCAGCTTGAATTTGAACTACACAATCAGACAGCAGCAGAAGCTGTTACATCAGGGGTTTGCAAGCAAGGGGAAAGGAGGAGTTGAAGCAAGCCCAGGAGACAGCAAAGACAAAAGCATCCTGAATTGGTGACACTTACCTGTTTATTCCATTTTATGACTCTGGATGCCTCTGAAATAGAGAAGAGCAATTATGAAGTAACCCATTTTCCTCCTGTTTAGTGCAAGGAGGAAACAAGGGGAAGGGGAGGAAGGGGAGGGAAGAGAGAGTTGCAGAAGGATAACATCAAAGAGGAGAGAAAATGAACAAAACAAAAAAACTTTACATAATGTAGGAGGATAAATTGTAATGACCCAATTTAAAAGAAGAGCAGGAACTAGACCTGCTAACGGTCAACAACTTCCCACTTTCCAAGGAAAGAAAATAGCAAAGGAGGGAACAAACTCAGTGCTTACAGCACTTCTCTGTATTACAAACACTTTCCTCCAGGACAATGCTTATAGAAGAGTTTTACGTCAAAAGATCACATCTGCCCTTTTACCTATGCAAGGGAGAGGTAGAGCATCAAAAAGCACCCAGATCAGAACAGAGTAAATCTGAGTCAGGTGCTAAAACTGAGATTCAGAGATCTCAGCTAGTTTTCACTAGCTGAAGCTTCTTCACAGGTGAAGGATAGGAGCCACATTAAGATCACAAGTAATGGTTGATCTCTCTCCTTGTAAAAGACACAACAATTGACATCACATGTGCTAACATTGGAGGTGATCACTTAACCTAATGACATGACCTGACATAGCAGCTCTAACCTCTGTGAGGCTTTGGGCCAGTATCTTCAGATCTTCACCTACTGTAGCTTTCACTATTTGCTGTGACAATAGCTAGTACTGAACTGACAACTCTATAGGGGAGCCCAAAATCTGCCCATCTGCTAGACAAAAGGGATGTGAGGATAACAACTGGGAGGAGAAGCAGTGTTCTGATTTGTTTTACATTTTTGTCTTTTGCTTCAGAATTTGGGGGGCTTCTATTCCTTCTTTAAATCACACTTACCTGTCTTGGTATAATCATGTACAAACCTGAATGAAATCAATACTCCTGCACCACTTAAAAAATGGTGTAATAGTGTAATAAATCCATGTATTAGGTTGGTGGCAATTATAATCATGAAGGAGACTAGCCATGCCTTCATGTCCAGGTGGGTTATTAAAAATACCATGTTAATTTGAATTCACTTTGTTTTCAGTGGTCAGAGTAGATGGTGAAAATTATATGGGGAACTCATGAATGGGCAAGTCAGAGTTGTAGTCAATGGGACAGAGTCTAGTTGAAGGCCCATAACCAGTGGAGTCTCTCAGGGGGTCAGTGTGGGGACCAGTTCTATTCAATATATTCATCAACAACCTGGATAAGAGCACAGAGTGCATTGTCAGCAAGTTTGCTGGTGACACAAAGCTGGGTGGAGTGGCTGCCACACTGGAGGGTGGTGCTGCCATTCAGTAAGACAGACTGGAGAGCTGGGTAGGGAGAAATGCAATGGAATTCAACAATGCAAGTGTAGAGTCTTCCACCTGGGAAAGAACAACCCCAGGTATCAGTATGGGTTAGGGACTGACCTGCTGGAAAGCAGTGAAGGGGAAAAGCACCTGGGAGTCCTAGTGGATGGAAGGTTGACCATGAGCCAGCACTGTCTCCTGTGGCCAAGAAGGCCAATGCTATCCTGGGGTGTATTAGTAGAGGTGCAGTTAGTAGGTCGAAGGAGAGTCTCCTCCCCCTCTACTCTGCCCTGGTGAGCCCCATCTGGAGTATTGTGTTCAGCTCTGCGTCCCGCAGTTCAGGAAGGACAGAGAACTGCTTGAGAGAGTCCAACACAGAGCAACAAGGGTGATTAAGGGAGTGAAACACCTTTCTTATGAAAAAAGGCTGAGGAAGCTGGGGCTCTTTAGTTTGGAAAGGAAGAGCCTGAGGGGTGACCTCATTAATATTTATAAAGACATAAAGGGTAATTGCCAAGAGGATGGAGTCAGGCTATTCTTGGCGATGCTCAATGACAGGACAAGGGGCAATGGGTGGAAGTAGAGGCATGCAAAACTACATGTAAACATGAGGAAAAATTTCTTCACTGTGAGGGTGACAGAACACTGGAACAGGCTGCCCAGAGGGGTTGTGGAGTTTCCCTCTCTGGTGATATTCAAGACCCATCTGGATGCAATCCAGTATGGTCTGGTATAGGTGGTCCTGCTCTGGCAGGGGCATTGGACTAGGTGATCTTTTGAGGTTACTTCCAGCCCCTAACATTCTGTGATTCTGTGAAATAGATGCTATGTGCTAACATATAGGTGTGAGGTACTCTGTTTTTGTGCTCACAGAAAAATTAGGCAAAAAAAACCCCTCAAGTAGAGATTGAAGCACCAAGTAATGCTCAATTTTACTCAGTACACTGTAAAATTTAACAATGTTGGGACATTAAAGAAACCTTAAAAGGACAAATCTGGAGATTAATTTTTTTAAACTGCTTTCCCACATCTTTGTTGTTGCTGTTTCTACAGGCAGCAAAAGTCTGTGTTGTACCTCTGTGGAGCATCATGTGTAGACAAGGCACTAACTCACTGTGGCTGGTAGGAGCTCAGAGGTGTCTGTTCCAGCCACCTGCTTGGTCACAGTTGAGCCAGTTGAGCTTTGAGAGTCTGGCTCTGTAGCCCATGGCCTGAGGCTGTCTGCACTGGACTCCAATGGCTTGGTATTTCCCAAGCTTGAATGTAACTCCTACTTGGCTACAATTTTACCTAAACAGGCCTTACCCAGCCACTGCCAGTAATGCCCAGAAATGCATCTGAAGGAATATTTTGAGATAGGCAGAGATGCCTGATACCTTTAGGTGTCTTCAGGTTTGCATGGCAGTCCATGGTTTGGTGTTCACGCCTCTCAGTTTGGTCCATATCCTTCTCCATGAAACTTGTGTCCTTTCTTCATTTAACTTTTAGACGTGATTTTGAAATTGCTTTCAAATTAAGATCATGTGTACAAGAGGATAATTCAAAATTGATGATGGCTTGTTTAAGTAGAGATTTTTCCCAATTGAAGTGCTGCTTCTCTCTGTCACAGGCACACATCTGTGTCTATATCCCCTTTCTTCCATAAAGTATAAACCTGATGGTCCTATTCCTCCTTCCTTTGTCTCCAATGTCTTAGAGACCCTCTCTATGCCTAGTGGGAATCATTATTATTCTCATGAATAAATAAATAAATAGGAAAAAATCCTCTTTCACGTGAAAGTTGATCTTGGCCTAAAATTCCCATTGACAAGACTCCTGGAGACCATGAGTCACACCTCTATGCTGGATTGTGATGCCTAGAAGTCGTGACTACTACTCCTTTACATATCAGATTATAGATGGCAAAGCCTGTGACTGCTGGAAATGACATAAGCTGGATTGCATAGCTGTGGAAAAACACACAACCAAAGCAAGGGGAGGCGGGGTTAGCAGTGGAAACCCAGTTTCACTGAGTATTTAAGCCCTACTTAAGCAGCTAGTCAGGAATCAGATGCCATCTAAGGTAGTAATCAGGAAATTGCTGGAGACTTATTTCTAAGGGTTTGTGTTGAAAATCTTATATTCAGTCTCTCTATTTTTCAACATAAGACCCAGAGGAACCTTAGTTTGGCTTGAATTGGAGCATACTACCACAGACAGGTCCTTAGAAAAACCCACAGCATAACTGTGTAGTGATCCTGAAAATTCAAGGAAAAAAATAGAACTTAGGCCTAGCTATTCCCTGAAATTTAATCAGAAACACCCTGAGGCACAGAGATGCAAATGCTGCTGATGGTCAAAATTCAGTAGTTACATAAACAGCAGCAAATGGCATAAAATAATTAAGAGTTCAGCACAAAGGGCTCAATCCTCAAATTGTTCTGATCACACAGCCCTAAACATACTGTGGCATGTCTTGGCATTTTAAGCCTTGGAAAATGCAGAAAGCAGAGAGGCTGTGAAGTCTTCAGTGCCAAAGCAGGTACATTTTTTCCTTTCTCTTTTTTGCATTCTCTGCCCTAGTTCAGTTTGTTTCCCAGTCACATACTTGGGGCATAGATGAGCAGCACTGGAATAAACAAGGCATTTGGCTCTCTGTTGGAAAAAAAAAAAAAAAAAAAAAAAAGAAAAGGGAAATGTCTGAAGGATTCCAAGAGAGACCAGGAATTAACATCCAGAACCTGATGGCACTGCTCTGCATTTTGGTGTTAGCTACCTCACATCCCAGCTTTGCAGCATGTAGGTGTGTGTGGTGGAGGCTGAAGGTGATTCTGTGAGCTACCAGAAAAATTCCCCTGCCCACAATCAGACCTCAGATTGTGGACAAAACAAGAGCTGTTGTTGCCTCCTTGCTAACCTGCTACAGGCTCTGCCCTTTACCAGCTCCTGGCCAGTAATGCAGAAGCCCCACAGCATGCCGCTCACATATAGTAAAGCATGTTCCCTGTCTCATTATTCATGTGCTGTGCCCACAGATACGGGTTGTTTCAGCTTGCTGAATATTTGCCTGAATAATTAGGAGGGAGCTGAATCATTCTTAGACCAAATTCCGGTTTTCTCGCTCCTCCTACTTCACTGTTAGGCATCACTTTTCACAGATCTCCTGTACACAGTGGGAAATGAGTGTTTAAATACTATCAGACAGAGTCAATAAATTCCTCACCCTTCAAAGATGCTAGAGGATCAGCTAAAACTGCTTAGTAACACATATTGCGACAGAAATCCTCATGCTGCAGTGCAAAACGCTGCCCCCCTGCAACTCCTGGGATAGAAGCTTCATGTTCCAAAACACCACAGAATATATCCCTTCCCTCAGTCAATTTGAGAGTAACTGTAAGAAAAAGGCAGTTACTCTTCGTAAGCTTAATGGGCAACTCTAATGATCGATCTAATGATTCTGCACTATGTTGATTCATTAAAATACATCATTTTATTAAAAGATATAATGTCTGCTGCAGCAGAGTTTGAAAATAAACCTTAAACTGAACCCGGTTTTCTCACTGGAAATATACCTTTCATCCTCCTCCCACTCCCTTCCTTCCTCCTTCCCCTCTTTTCCTTTTGCCATCCCTTATTCCTCTTTTCCTAAGTTATGCTGCATTTTACTTTGCCTTCAGTGAATTTTCCTCCCTGGCTTTTGATACCAGGAGCCAAATTCATCCCTGCTGGTATCCAATGGACTGAAATTCTTCCCGAAGGCATTCTTGGGCTGAATCCAAATGCAGCCAGAATTTTGCAGTGCCGGTAGCTTAGTCAAAACAACACTTTAGAATTTTGCTTTTGCTTCCCTTATCTGCCGTTAATATGAATTATTAATCAGTACTAGTATTGCTCTCTAGAAAATAATAATTCAATTCAAAACCACCTATCAGACAAGCTGTCTGACTGAAAATGTGTTTTTAACTTTCTGTGTGTGCTATGGAACTTGCAAAGGAGAGTGCATGTGCATGGCCAGCCTGGATTTCAGACCCAGACTTACTCTGGGATTCCTCCTGCCATCTGCAGTGCCTACCTAAACGAAGAACTGAGTACTATTAACCCATGCATCATCTGGCTAGAAGCGAATTGCTTCCCCAAACTGCCATTTATGATGCTAGATCTGTTTCCTCATCAGACTGCTGTTCCAGATCCCTCACCTGGTGGGGAGGATGCATGTGTGTGTGTGTGCACAGGGTTAATCTTGCACTGTTAGTTCTATATTTACAGTCCTTAAACCTGACAGGTTCTCTCTTTTCCTGTGGTTTCTGTGTACACTCTAATGCACCAGGGACCCCCTCTTGCCTGAGAATTCCTTTGTCATATATTTAGCAAACTTTTGATTGCTGCCTTCCAAATGAAACTGAAGGACATATTTTTGTAGGAGAGGGTGAGAATCGCAAAGCACGATCCACAGTCACGTTTTCCTGTGGGGAACTACAGAGCAGGGGAGGAGGATTCACCCGCAGTTCTTTCTCCTTCTCGCCCGCTCTTTCTTTCCCCTCCTCTTCCCTCTCCACCCCCACACAACCATAACATGAGATGAAAGCACTCCATAATACAGCTGCATTGCCTTCCCTTTCTTCCGGTTTTCCCTGCCATGGAAAAAGGGGGGAGGAATAATATGATGAGGGTAGAATTATTGCTATGTGGGACTGATGTTTTGATTTGGTGTCATTCACAAAGCCTCTGGAAAAACCTGTGCATGTGGTGTTAGAGTTAACAGCCAGTGCCTGGTTATTGCTCACAAGAGAGGCACAGACAAGAAAAAGGGAGGCTTTGCTGATCATCTGTAGGTCTGGATGATTCCACAAACGAGGACACAACAGTTTGTGGAATGAAAAGGCAGGAATGGCTGAGGTTATGAAAGAGAGTGTCGCACTTCAGATGCAATCCCAATCCTTCATTAAAATCCCTATTAAGAGATGAATTTTACAAAAACGCATTTTGTACAAAATGAAAGGATTTCCTGCCCATTAGAAATCACACTGGAGACAGCTCCATTTGCTTCAAATTAGGTATGCTCTGAATGAATATTTTAATTAATCCAAGATAAGTAAACCAGACTCTTTCCTGGAATGGAGGTATCATTTTCCTCCTTGGCAACGGTGGGATGTGCTCACTCTGCTGTGTATGCACATATGTGCCCAGGTTTTTTTTGTTGTTGGTTTTGTTTTTAAATTTCTCTCTCTCATTTTTAAACTTGTCCCTCAAACAATCAGTTACAACACATATCCTTAACCATAGATTTCTGTATTTGGCTGCTCTTACTTGGGGGGGATGGGGAGGGGGGAGGAGAGGGGGAATAATCAAATTAATATACTCAGACCCCTGGCAGGATCTTCTAAGAAATAACAAGAGAGAGAAGGAATAATTCACACGCAAAAATAGAAGCCCACGTAGACTGGCCATATATGGAGTACCGGAGACTTCAGAGGGATACCCTCTTCGGACCACCCCTTTGGCGGAGGAAATCGCTGCTGCAGGAGGCCCCCTCCCCAGCTCCCCAGGCGATTCACCCGCAGCTGCGCTCAGACCCCAGTCCCGGCCTCGGCCCGCAGGGCGCCTCCTCAGGGAGGCCGCGGAGGGGTGGTTGCAGAGAGGCGGAGGGGTCGCCTCGCCAGCGATGTGCGGTATGCGGTGCGCGGAGCGGTGCAGCGACGGCGATGACTCAAGCCAGCACGGCCAGCACGGCCTCCCTCCCGCTCCCGCCTTCCTCACCCCCCTCTTCCCCCACCGCCCCCCCGCTCCGGGGCGGTCTATTAAAAGCTGCTGACGTAGGAGCGGACGGCCATCTTTGATGAGGGCACGGCTCCTGGTCCATTGAAGAAGGAGATCCGGGGAGGTCAGCAGCGGCTGTCCTTGCCTCCCAGCTGCGGCACCGACCCACCGACCTCGCAGCCGCGGCCCAGGGTAGTGCTCCATAACCCAGGTAAGGGTGGGAGACCACCGGGGGCCCGACTGGACAGGGGGAAGGAAGTGGTCTAAATGAAAAGGAAATGAAAAATGGATGTGTTTAAAGAAGGACCTATTTGGCGTTTTGTTTCCAGCCTTTGGGCTGCTGCAGAAATGGAGGAGGGCAAGAAAAGAGGTGAAATTTCTCCCCTGTCTGGAGCCAGGGAGGAAGCCGGGTCTGCCTCTCTGCCATGCCAAACTCTTTTGGGTAGCAGGAGGCTGGAGGAGTCTGGAAGCCCAGGGAAGGTCCAAGGAGAAGGGGAACCAGCGCCATTCCCCACCGGGAGCGGAAAGAGTGGTTCGCGGCCTCTCTGTCCTGCTTGGCCGGACTGGGCTGCTGCTGCCCGGGGCACTGCAGCGCCCTTCTCGCGCCGCACCGCGCCGGGCTGCAGCGGCGCTTCAGCACCGCGGACAGAGGACGATTCATCACCGCGGACAGCGGCCGGACATCTCTATTTCGCGGGCAAAGCTTGTCGGGCAGCACCGCGGAGGTGGGGTAGCACCGCGGAGAGGGGGTTCAGTACCCCGGTAAGTGGGGCAGTATGTAGGAAGGAGGTTCAGTATCCCGCTAAGGAGGGCAGCACTGCAGAGAGGCCGTTCAGTACCCCGGTGAGGAGTTCAGTACCCCGGTAAGGGTACAGCGCATGGAGGTTCAGTACGCGCGCAGCTCCCCGCGGTACCACCAGTACGGCCGCGACCACTGGGGACGTACAAGGCTGGCCGCGCCGCGGAGGCGGGCGTACTGCAGTGCCCTGCGGCTCCGCTCCTCACCCTCCCGGGCTGCCCTTTCTCGGCGAGACCCCGCCATAGCTCACGGGGATTGCCTTTCCCAGTTGGAAAGCGCGGAGAGCTCGCTTGTTTCAGTACAGGACCACGGATAGGAACGGCTGTGGTCTTACGGGGTCCTCGGCAGCTCAGAACGCGGAGAGAGAGAAATTAGCAAACCAGGAAAACAGCTTCAGTCCCTGCAGTTAATCGACGTTTAGCACTTTGGCCTCTCTCTCTGACCTTTCCCGAGTGCAGAGATATTTGTGTAAAGAGAAGGGGGGGAGGGGAGTTTACGTAATACCTAGACCGCGGAGTCCCTCCGAGGCCGGGCATTGCCTGCGGGAATGAGCGGCAGCCCCTCGGGACTTCCCCGGCGCTCCAGGCCCCTGGCGCCCACCCCATGCAGAGTCGCGGGCATAGCGTGCCGCGGGCTCCGGTGTCAAGTGCTTCCCAAACCGTTGTGGGGTTTGAGCTCTTTTCCGTCCCTCCGTGGCCGCGCTGCGGTGTGGTGCGAAGCCCGATGACTTACGTAACGAGCTGCCTGGGCTGCCCCCCATCACGACTGAGCAAACCCCGACTGTCCCGGCTCTGGTCATCCTCCCTCCGGTGTCCTTCCCACCCCCCAGTCTCTGCAAACCCCTCGATGCGGCTTATTGCTTGTGAAGTTGTTGACTTCGCTTCTTTCTGCGGGGCGAATAAACAAGGGGAGAAGTGAAGATCGGACTACACGGCCAGACACTGCTGCGTAGCTGCGTCAAACCGGGGCCGTGGGATCTGCCAAGTTTACGTGCTTGGCTTGAATAATTGCTGATGGTTTCGTTCCCAGCTGTAAGTCGCGGGGGTGGGAGGGAGGTGGGGTGGTGGAGAAGGAGGGCGGGTCTGCGGCACAGCCCGAGGGTGGCAGAGCAACCCCGCAAACTACCTGGCTGCTGCCAACCCCGGCCACAGCATCTGCAAGGACATGCCCGTCCTCCACCCCTCACACCATTCTAGCTCTGGAGAGAGAGCAACTCTCCCATTAACCATGGCAAAATAAGGATGGTGTTGGGTAGTATAGAAAGGGTTGGGGCCATCTGGGAGATGAGGGCTCAACGGAGTACCGCTGAGGAAGCGATTCTTTCCTGGGCCCTCCATCTCCCTGTATGTGGCTGCATCACAATCAATGCCACCAGTCTGGGGAAAAAGCAGCACTGGTTTTCTCTTGCTTTTGCATAGTGCAGAAAGGGTCAGCCAAACTGAAGAGTTTGATACCCAGGATGAGAGCCAAAACAGACACAAAAGTGATCAAACAAAACGTGCAGGCAGGCCTGTTGCAAGAGTTTAAGGCTACCTCGGAAGTCAAAAGGAGTAGTGGAAACATGGCATGTTATGAAACAAAATGCATCTAAATCATAACTCCCAAATAAATGCAGTTTAACTTTCCTTCTACAGCTAACTAGAACATCAGAGTGGCATTACCAGGAGCACTTAGAATCAGACTTTGAGCCATCAGGGCAGTGAAAGAACAGCAGAATCTAGATAGTATTGAACCTTCAAAATCCATCTAATGAGACCCAACTCCAATTTGCAGATTTATTGCACTGGAGGTGGGAGCTGCTTTTCAGGTCAACACAAAGCCTTCAGTTGTCTCTATATGCTTTAGGTATGGCAATTCATAGCAAGGTTGAAGTGCTAAGACAAATAAAGCACCGTTTCTATCTAATTCTTGCACTGCTTTCACTGAGCAAGGTAACAGAACAAAATACTTCCCTGTGAGTATGAACAACTTCAGCAGTTTTTTTATACCCATGTGACATGAGGCTACAGCTTCTGCACATGTAGGAACCCCTCAGGTTAAAATGGCAAGCATATGGCACAGCATAGGACTCACTTTGTTAACTTTCCTCTCTCATATATGTAGGGAAGCCTAGAAGAAGAAACTGGTTTACCTTTGCCTTGACTTGTCATACAACTACTCTTTCTCTGGTATCGCTCCCCAATCTTTGTTATAATTTGTTCTAATACAGGCACAGCACTATCATCTGCATGTATTTATACATGCACACATGCACACAAAACCCTGTCACATTAGTTTCTGGGGTTATAAGATATGTAAAAGCCTCAACAAATGATTTGGTAGCCTTCACTGGGGTTTTTCTGTCTGTGAGGTTTCATCTACCATTACCAATACAGTCAAATTTGGGCTGGGTGAGTGCCAGACAATTGGTAACAATAAACTTGTTCAAGTGTTTCAGAGCATCTAAGAGAGAGAAGAAGAATTAATTTCTTGAGAGCTGCAGCAGAATGCAGATCTGAGGCAGATTACAAATACTTCTAGGAAGTGGGCACCAAGGCTCACATTCCTATTCCTGAGAGTGCTGAATACAGTTTATCAAGGACACTGGTTGTCAAAGAAAAGTTAGGTCTTTTTAGATCATTATTTTTGAGCCTCAAATGAGATCTCTGTCCTTAGTCTCAATAAGTTCTAAGTTTCTTCCCTACTGACCTTGCAGATTTACCTTGTTTCGTTGTATTGCAACAAGCGCTTCTTCAAAACACACATTATATTCCTAGTTCTTGTCTATCACCCTTGTGTTACTCCCTCCACAAACAGACACACTCCCACCAGGAAAATCTGCCTCTAATCAGATGATAGCTTTCAATATCCTGTCCCACATCCCTCTGAGTTTTCTAGGACTTTCCTTTCCAGAAACTCAAAGGTGAGTTGACTTCATAGGCTCAGAATTATTTTTTTCTCCTGTTTTTTGGTGCTCCTGTGGCTGATGTGAGCCTTAAAAGTAGATTTGAATGACATTGAGAAGGTATTTGAATCACTCGCCAGTTTAGCTGGAAATTTAGCTTTGATTTTCCACCTTTCATTATGTACAGTTGTTATTTCTCTATCACCACATCTTCATTCTCACCTACAATCCTCTATTAAAAGATCATGATGAAAGGAACTTGAGCAAAACATTATGATCTTGATGTCAAGGCAGATGAGCACTGACTTTTGACTTCGATGATTCCAAGGAGTCTAATCCTCCATTGGTGAGGCAGATTTAGCATGATGCTCCGAATAAGCTCTCCATTCAGGCTGTTTCCCACTCGAGATGGGTGGAGGGCATGAAAGGTTTCTGCTCCCAGCACACCGGTTACCGCTGCAGTCCAAGACAAAACCCTGCACATCATTTTGTGGGGGTTGGGACAAAGGAAATATGGAGCAGATAAGGTTTTTCAAAGCAGAACAGGTACTGCATACATGTCCGCTCTAAAATATGCTGCCATGCTGTAGTTCTAAAGAGAATCATTGCACTAGAACATTTTTACTTACCTTGCCCGTTGGTAAAAAGCTGAATTCTAATGCACGCATGGGGAGCAGAAAAATGAAATATTAAGTAATTAATCATGCCTCTTCCTGGCCTTTGAAAGCTGAAAGCTAAATACATTCTGCCTAGGGTTTTGGGTTTTTTTGGTGGTTTTTTTTTTGGGGGGGGGTTGTGGTGGTTTTGTTTTTGAGGGTGGTGGTGGTGTTTTTGTTTGTTTGTTTGCTTTTTATGTTTTGTTTTTTAGAGCTAACTATGCTCTACTTAAGTTTTCAAATGGAATTTCAGTTACTATTGGGCCATACTGTAAATCAGTGTGAATTAAGTGAGTACTGTGCTACAGGACAGGATGATGACCTCTGGAGCTGGGGCTCATCATTCACATTTTAAACAAGAAGCAGGCACACTTCATGAAGGAGTAGGATTTTCTCTAAGTAGAAGTACCTTGAAATGCCATCTCCCCCAGCCTCTATTTTTTGCCAGCCTGGTTTCGTTGCCACAGAGTCTCATAGACAAGGTTCCCACAGTTAATCGGCCTTAGAAATGGTGACAGTAAGCAATGATGAAGCAGCAGAGGAGTAATACTGCATGGTATGGCTGCATTTCAGCCTGAGTTCTGCTGCACTCTGCTGGTACAGAACACCAAGAGAACTTTTTCTGTGGTGTAAAACAGTACACAGGTAATTTTTCCCTGGAGGCACATCAACGTGGAGGAAAAATCTCAGCTGTATAAACAGATCTGTAACAAGGTGAAACCTGCACTTCAAGGTACAGCTTGATTTCACAGACTGTGCTTCCTAGGAGTAGCCGTTAATTTTTCATCCAGATTGGGAAGTAGAAGGAAATTTTCCTGCATTCTAATGAATACATAGGAAAAATAAGCTTCTTCCACCAAATTTTTTTAAGTTCTTTTTTTTTTTTTTTGATGGTTGACCACTCAGGTATAGTATCAGTAGAGCAGAGGTACAAAAGAACAGAAATAAAGTCAAATCTCACTACACATACTTTTAAAGCAGAAAGAGAACTGCTATTAACTGGGTTTTTTTTGCTATAAATATAGTTTTCCTTGTGCCTTTAATATGACAAGTTTATTGTACCAGAAGTTACCTCTAGAACCCAGGAGCAAACTGATAGTTATCACAGCCAGTGTCAGTGCTAACAACTAAAATTTGCATCCTAGACATGAGAGAAGGATGCTTCATGTAGATGATTTTTGAAATTAAAGCAAGATTTGTTATTTCTTACTCAAACCTGACCAACAAATGGGGAAAAAAACATACAAAGACACTGCAGAGTGCTTGGTAGGGCACGTTTGTAATTTTATACCAATTGGTTCCATCATCCACCTTTCTCAGTATCACATCTTTATGAAAAGCCCAGGCAGCAAATCTCCAAAGGCTTTCACAGTTACTAGCCTGTCAAAGAGACTAGAAGACTGGTGTCAAGTGAGTTGAATACTAAAGGTTCTGAACATATCACAGTTATGGTATTTGTCATAGTGTATTTATTTGTTATAATTGCTTTCCAACTGAACAAGAGGAAATATGTTTCTGGTTTGCAATACAGTTGTACCAGAAAAGGTAATATATGTTTTCCAGTAATTTGGAAGATGTGACAACTGTTCCTTCAGTGCCTTCCCCTTTTCTGGAAGTTATAACTCACAGTGGAACTGTGCAGATGCCAGTTCATTGATCAGCCCTACAAAGGCAAATGTATTTCCTCCAGCTACTCTAATAAATGTCATGAAACAAAAGTATACTTCTTCAGAAGAGCTGATCTGTCAAAATAGTGTTACTATTCACTGATTTTTTTTTCTTTAAAAGAGGAACAGAAGCCTTCCATGCATATTTAAGCATCTTTTAAAAGAAAAGGTGCTAAAATTAGCTTCACCATGCTTTAGATGCAAATTAAAGTTTTCCTTTTCCCTTCCTTGTTAACATTTTTTGGTTCATTCTGGTCCTCATTCACATGCTCAGACACCTCACCAGCTGCTTCAAAAGGGTTTAGATAAGCTCACATTTCTGCAGGCATCAGGGAATTGCTATTTGATTCAGCCCAGCACTGCTCCTGCTTAGTATAACGCTACACCGTGGGTGCACACACTGCTCTCAGTTGAGGGCTACTTGTACTGAGGAGCATTGACCCCACAGGTAACTGACATTGTTAGGGGAGAAATTTCTGCCCTCTGTTTATTAGGCACAGACATCTTTTAGGAATAATTTGTTCTTGAAAAAAACAGTAGAACAGCTATTGCACTTCATTGGACTAGAGATGTTTGGTAACAGCTACTTTAGCTTCAGATATTGTGGTTTAATGATTGAAGTACAGGGGTTGTACCCAGAATGTCTAGATTTGGGTTCAAGTATCACACATATACACTAAATGTAACCTTTGTCAAGTGCCTCAGTTGCCTCCATCCACAGAAGAAAGAGTTGGAATTAGGATAGCTTCCTAGTTTGCATTCCTCAGTTTCAGATGTAGGGCAAGTATCCTGTACCTTTGGAAAGATAGCTTTATGTACATTAGGGTACAGAAGTCTCCACACAGGAGATAGTGACCTGAAAATTGTTACCCCTAAAATGCAATACCCTTGTAACACAGGTGATTACAATTTACTTATCATTCAAAGGAGTGTTATACATGATTATTCCCTTGAAGTTTGTAAAAGGTTTGTCTTGAAGGTGCCATATAAACCCAGATGATCAGTATTACATTCACAAAAGAAAAGAAAGTGATTTCAGACTGGAAGGTAGATGAAATCTTCATGCATTTGATCATGCTTTCGCAGCTAGGCCTAACACAGGACAACAAGTTTCCCAAAGCCATGCATATTGCCTGAGCTGTGTTAAGCTACACTGCTAGAGTAGATGTGAGCTCTGTCTAAACAGTGCCAGTTCCAAACCAATAACACGACAGATTAATATAGAATCTGGATACATTTTGTGAGTATTTGAGTACTTCAGCCAAACCTGTATTTTTTCCAGAGAGTATTCACTCAAGTGACACTCAAGAAAGTAAAAAGCCCTCAGGAAACAAACTGAGGTATGTGAACCCAATTAAATTGCAATTCACCACTGGCTTCTAGCAGCCATTCTCCCCAGAGAAGCTTTTGTTGTATTTGCTTAGCTGTATGGACAAATGTCTTTGCTGCATTGCATTTTGAAGGATTCCCTCCAGGGTTTTTTGTTATTAAAAACATGTTCTTGGATACATGGTACCTATTTTTGCAGATTTTAAAAATACCAACAAGATGAGTGAAAGGCCTTGGAAGGCCAACAGCAGCAAAGGGTTTTAACATGGCATTTGGTGAATTCATGACGCAGCTGTTCGTTGTCACAAGAGACTAGAATTGATAAGGCAGCAAGTTTCTTCAAGTCTTGTTTTCCTAAAAGGTTTTTCTTATTAAAAAAAAAAAAAAAGTCTGGAAGGCTCTCTGCTGTGCTGGAGGCCTGTCAGTTTAGTTCATTTTAGAGATGAGCACATCAAGAAAGAGACAGTGGAAAAAACCTTGGGGTGCTTGGAATACACTAAGTATAATAAAAAATACTCTAGAGCACTTTTGTAATGGAACACAGGGGCCATCTGCAGGCCTCACATTTTCAATATTAGCAAGGCATTTCAAGATCATTGGATTGTTTCGGGTGCTTTTTCTTAATTAACTGTTCTAAAAAGTACAAAGCAGGTGCTCCCAGAGCAACTTTAAGGCTCTGAAAACCATTTCGTAGGTCTGGTAAACAAGAAATGGTATGTCTTCCTAGCAGATTGACAAATACAAATTCAAGAAGCTGAAGACATCACAGAAAAATGTTAGTTACCATAGTACCCCAATTCCTAGATTAGTGCCCAGGGCACTTAATGTTAAGCAGGCTGATAGATGGTAGCATGTGATACAAAAGCCTTGCAGCACCTCTTGTCCTCTGGAGGCCTCATTAACTGTGTTGCCTTTCAGTTTCTTGGAGTTTTGGGTCTCCTCCCAACTCCACCTCACCTAGCCAGTCTCAGCTTTCTGCTCTGCCTGTAGTCTATTGAGACAGAGCAATTCCCAAAGGCTCTGAGGGAAGCCACCCTTTCAAGTGAGGGAGATGCAATGAAAGATTCCTTTCAGGACAGGGTCTTGGTGTGCTGTTAATGGACAGTGAAGGCACTACATGCAGTGGGTCCCACAAAACACAAAGAGAGAAATGAGGAAAGAGTAGGGAGACAGACACATAGTGCAGGTGGAGATGAAGAGCTGACTCCTAGATCCTGACTACATAAGCACCCTCAGTTACAAGGACCCCAGTACTTTCCTCTCTTTTGAGGGTTTATTTGAGTAAGAGGCCAGAAGTGGTTACCTATGAGCAAGCTGAACCCCTTATGAGAGAGAACATCCCACAGGCTATAGGGCTGCATTATATTAACTGTTTCTCTAGCAGTACAGCTATCTAGACTTCAAAAATTGCCCATGGTGAAGAACGTGGCAGTATATGGTTTTTAACTGAGCAGTAATTTTTTTTTTTTTTTTTTTTTTTTTTTTTTTTTTTTTTTTTTACTGTGGCTGCAACCATTTATCTACAGTTATTAAATTGCTTCTTAGATTAACAAGCAGCTCTGCGGCTACCTTACTGTGATTTTCCAATGGTTACTCCTATTCCTTTATGGAGTGACACATGCTTTCCTCTTTAATATTCATATTCTTGAAAGCTCCACTCTTTTCCAATCAGGATCCCATTATATTGCTGTCCTTTCCTTGCCCTCAGAAAGCCTTTTCTTGCACTTAGGAGGTTATGCACAAAGCCTTCAGAAGATTTCCCAGCCTGGCAGGTGGAGACATAAGACAGTGATCCAACGGTCAGGACATACTCTGTGACTCTGGAGATTAGACCTTCAAGCACACAACATGAGACTCCAGAATTGTTTACAGATTGGAGTTTCTTTACCTTCTTTTGTGGTCTAGCCTATTTTAGTGGTGACATTTCCAAGAAATGTGCTGTATGCTCAGCTACTCTCCAGACAAAGAGCTCTTCCACTCACCCCACTCACCTCCATAATCTTTCTCAAAATAATCTACTTCCTATGTCAAATCAGAGACCCTTCAAAATTTAGCCACACTTTCCATTCCTATCAAACATATTAGGACAAATCCTGAGCTTAGAAGAGTTTCTTCTATTTTAAGCTTAAGCTAGGGGTGTGAAAAAAAAAAAAAACCACCCCAAACTCAGACTAAAAAAAAAAAAAGGCAGGCTGAAATAAGAGAAAGAACAGGATAAGCTTTTTGAGCTTTTTGAGTGGTTCTCTTTCTTGCTGGCCATTTCCTATCAGCATGCTAATGACGACTAACTAGACTTGAAAAATAAACTTCAATACTCAACTTTTTTTTAGCAGCATCTCAAAAGTACCTATACTGTTAGATTATAAAACATCCTTGCTCCTGATGTCCAGTCCACATCTTTTTTGTTCAATATTTGTATTTTAAAGTGCAGAGGTGCATCCTTCCTCGTAATCTCTTGAACGGTTTAGATTAGTCTAACTTCTGGTTCTTTCAATAAGAAAGTTGGTGGGCACAGACCCTAAAGGATAGCTTTGCAAACCACTGCTGGAGATTTGGAAAGGAAAGCTCTGACCAGCAGGCAGCACTCCCCAAACTCACACTCCAGTGTTTGTTTGCCTTTACCTCAAACTTCTCTGCTGGCTACTTTCTTCAAATGCCAATCTTTCTAACAAATATCAATCCTAAGCTACTTATTAGTACTTAATACTTACTGTATTAGTGTGGGCTGTACACTATGATTGGTGTTGTGGTGAGAGAAATTTCATTATTAGAATAATTGCAGTTACTCTGGGGAGCTGAAGAAGTGACAGTTACCTTTCTGGCATTGCTGCCTCTGTTTCTGCCACTCTGCAGTTCCCTTTCTCCAGCCAGGAGGAGGAAAGGGATAGTGGAGAAAACCGAATCTATTGGAATGTATTCATTAGGTGGCCTGGCAGTTCAACAGTTCAGAAATACAGGGCTTTAGTTGACACAGGTGCTCAGTGTACTCTATTGCCATTGTGACGTTTGTGATATCACAAGGTAGAACCCAGACTTTTTAGTCTAGAAAGCCTAAAAAAGACACTCTTTTAAAGTATGTTAGAAATAGAGATCTGTTTTAGAAGAGACGTGAAGTTATCAGAGCAAATTAATAGCAGCAGATGGGGGGGTGAAATTACTGCCTCGCAGCTGACAACATGAGACAGAATGAAAGCAGTAGACTATAAAAAGGGTATCACCAGAAATTATGAGATCCCACTGTGAGGCGGGATTTGTGAACACGGCACTCGTGTTTGCAAGCAGTTGCTCAAAAGAATGGTTTTATGGGAGAGAAAGGCAAAAAGTCACAACCATTTTAAAGATCGTGTCTCACAGTTCACTGCTTTGCTCAGGACAAGCTGTCCAGCAGCAGAAGATACAATTAAATATCATAGAGCTTTGTCTCCTGGGCTAGTACACAGTGACCAGAACAAGGTAGCTCACAAGAGCACTCAAATAAATATGGCTATGTATTGGGTTTGTGTGGCAAAATTTTGGTAGCAGGGACTGCTACAGTGGCAGCTGCATGTGAGAAGCTACTAGAAGCTTCCACTGTGCCTGACAAATCCAATGCCATCTGGCTCCAAGATGGACAACCACTGGGCAAGGCCAATCCAATTAGCAACAGTGGAAGCACCTCTGCTACCACCTTAAATAACACATTTAACAAGGGGAGACAAGGAGGGGAAAACCCCTGCACAACTGCAGCTGGAATGAGGATTGAGAATCTATGAGAAAAAACATCTCTGAGACACCAAGGTCTATGAAGTAGACAAATTTAGTGGCTTTTTATGATGAAGTCACAGCAACAGTGGACAAGGGAAGGGCAGCTGATGTCATCTACCCGGGCCTGAGTAAGGCATTTGACTCTGTCCCACATGACATCCTGGTCACCAAACTGGAAAAACATGGACTTGATGGGTGGACCACTCGCTGGATAAGGAATTGGCTGGATGGTCGAACCCAGAGAGTGGTGATCAACGGCACAATGTCCACCTGGAGACCAGTGACAAGTGGTGTCCCTCAGGGGTCAGTGCTGGGACCAGTGCTGTTTAACATCTTTGTCAGTGCCATGGACAGAGGAAT
>VWZE01017286.1:82603-100696 GCA_013396675.1 Eubucco bourcierii | reverse complement strand
GAGTTGGGGCTCTTCAGCCTGGAGAAGAGAAGGCTTCGAGGGGACCTGATAGTAGCCTTCCAGTATCTGAAGGGGGCCTACAGGAAGGCTGGGGAAGGATTATTTACAAGGTCCTGCAATGACAGGACAAGGGGCAATGGGCTTAAACTGACAGAGGGGAGATTTAGACTAGATGTTAGGAGGAAGTTCTTTACAGTGAGGGTGGTGAGGCACTGGAACAGGTTGCCCAGGGAGGTTGTGGCTGCTCCCTCCCTGGATGCGTTCAAGGCCAGATTGGATGAGGCCTTGAGTAACCTGTACTAGTGGGAGGTGTCCCTGCCTCTGGCAGGGGGTTGGAACTAGATGATCCTTGAGGTCCCTTCCAACCTTACCATTCTATGATTCTATGATTCTATAAGTAGGAGTTGTCAGAGGTGTTCCAGGTGCCAATACAGAGATTCCCATGCAGCCTGTGGTGAGGACCATGGTGAGGTACACTGTCCCCTTGCAGCTCATGGACGTTAATGATGGTAGAGATATACATCTGCAGCTCGCGGAGTACCCCACACCAGAACAGGTGAATGCCCAAAGGAGACTGTCGCCTCACAGGACCCCTGTACTGGAACAGGCACCTGGTAGGACATGTGTGCCTATGTAAAGAAAAGCTTACACTGGAGCAGTTTTTCTGGCAGTACTTGCTTATGCCCCCATGGGGGATCCATGCTGGAGCAGTCTATTCTTAAAGGATTGTAGGTACCTTGTGGAATGGACCCACAATAGAGCTATTTGTGAAGAACTGTAACTACAGGAAGGACTCAGATTGGAGAAATTTGTGGAGATCTGTCTCCTGTGGGAGGAAACCCACACTGCAGCAGGAAAAAAGTCCTCCACCTGAGGGGGAAGGAGTGGCACAGGTCATTTGATGAACTGATTGTAGTCCTCATTCCCCATAAACCTGCACTGCTTAGGGGAAGGAGGTAGAGAACTCAGCAGTAAAGCTGAGCCCAGGAAGAAGGAAGAGGTGGGGAGAAGGTGTACCGAGATTTAAGGATATAGTTCTCATTATCCTATTCTGATTTGATTAGTAATAAATGAAACTAATTTCCCCAAGTCGAGTCTGGTTTGCCCATGATGGTAATTGGAAAGTGATCTTCCTGTCCTTATCTCAAACTACTTTTTCTTCCCCACCCAGCTGAGGAAGGAAAGCAATAGAGCTGCTTTGGTGGGCACTTGGCATCCAGCCAGGGTCAACCCACCATGGGTTGTTGAGCTGGGACAGCACTAACTAAAATCAGTACTAACTGGGTTGGCTACCAGAGCAGCAGGCAGCTTTGTCAGAAAAATTTCAGATTTAAGGGTGTTGTTAGTGAAAAATGACAGTTGTTACATTAAAAAAAGAATTCTTTAATATAGACAGTTCTCAAAATATTTCAGTTATTTTTCACTTGGGTAGGAAAAATGTTTCTATCTCACCCTCACTTTCTGTGGGTAAAGAATAAAAAAGCCAGTTTTGCTGATTACATATAGGGCAAGAAAAAATCATGAAACATTACAGAAAAATGCTCATATACCAAATTCTCAGCATAAACAGGACATCAAGAAAAAAACATGAAAGAACATTTCTGCAGTCTTTTAGACTAGCACCTGAACTATGTGTGTCTTGATGCATAAAGGCCTATATATAAGTGCCAGAAACACTTGTGTAGACTATTAGCCACAGAATGGCCAAAATCCTGCCATAAGTGGGTTCTAGCAGCCAGAGATAGCCCTTCTCCAGCTGACATACCATGCCAGTATATAAGACATCCTACAGTGCTCAAATAACCAGAATGACAGACATGAGAACAGGAAGTTATTTCAGTGACAGGATGCTTCCTAGTTCAATTGAATATTTAGTCCCAGATGCTTAGCTGGAGTAAATAGCTACAGCACCAATGCAACCAGAAAAACAAACCTGATCAGCACCATGTAGAGATCATAACAACTGTCTTAAATGCACCCTTTATCATAAAGGTCTTTTTTGCAGTAATTAAGCACTTCTAAGCTCTATGGACTGAGTAACATGGGATCCTGTTCAAAAAGCAGTCTTAAGTGCAAACATTTTCATAATGCATAGCTGTATTGTACAGAAGACTAGCTGTGGAGCTGCTCCTCCTTTCCCAGGGAAGTGTAGCATGCAAACAGAGTGAGGCTTAGAAAGTGCTGAATGCAATTTCTCATGTGTCCTAATGAAACTGCGTGGGTTGCACTCATGGTCTTCTGCACACCATAAAAAATCAACAGCTCAACCCCAGCCTAAACCTCAGGGTTAGTAATAGTTTAATTCACTGACTGAGAAACTAGGTAAAAAGTTACATACTTACAAACATCCAACAGTTTATACAAGGCAGGGACATAGCCGTTCTATGAAACATTTAATCAGCTGAGTATAATAAGAATTTTGGTATGAATCATCGTACATCTAAAGGAGAACTTGGTCATGTTCTCTCTCGAAAATGGCAGAGCAGAACTGACTCACTTCTACTGAATCAGTTCTTTAAGTCTAAAGCAGGGGCAAGGCTGAGAAAAGTGGCTCATAAGCAATCACACAGCTGAGGTAGTCTGACTCAGCTGAAGAAGCAAGAGAACAATTTACAGCAGATTAGTTATACAGTGAAATTCCTATAGGTTTTCTGTGTTTTGGGAATGCTCACCACAAATTTTTCTTGACTTCATCTGAAATAATTTAATTAATTTTTTCATCTGAAATAACTTGATTAATCTTTTCTCAGAAAATAATTTCTAGATCTTCAGACTGCTCATTGCACACATTCAAAACTCCATCTCTGCCACATTCCTTCCATTTTGTACAGAGGGCTTTCTGCTCTCTTACTGAGTGTGCAAGGGCTCCTCATTAAGAGAGAGAGAAAAGCTTGTGTTTCAAATTCAGGATTTGCTCTTTATGATATTCTTAATTAAACATTTCCAAAACTGATGTTTTGGCAAATATCAGGTCTAGTAACTTTGTCCACAAGATTTTTTATAGGAATCTTAACAGAGGCTTCTGGATAGTGTTTTTTTGAGGTACTAGGAGGATGCTGTTAAAAATATCTAACTGCAGCTGGATCCGCGCTGGTCACACAAAATAATAGTGCTTTTGAGGTGCTAGGAGGTTGCTATTAAAAATACCTAATTGGATATACATTGGTCACGTTCACCACTGCAGAAGCAGCAACTGTCACTAGAAACAGTCACAAGAGATGCACCCTGCAGAGAATCACATTGAGCAAAGAAGAATATCTAGGACACTGATTTAGCTTGTCTGGGTTACAACATTGCTCATAGATGCTGTAACACTGTTAAAAGACCTCCTAAAGGAAGGTAGCAGGCTATTCAGGCCTGCCACAAGTGAAAGAGAGTACCAAAGAGCTGTTGTGGAAAGGCTAATACAGTATGATATAATTAGATAAAAATTTTAAAGCGAGTTACTGGGAAGGCTCAAACAGGAACATTTCACCTGAATTTTAGGAAATACCTTTCTGTACTGCCTTTTGTTGTAATACAAGGAAGAGCCATGAAGCTGGCTTTGGAACAGTGTTATTTTCACAAGCTTAGCAACCAGTGGTCACTCTGAGGTGGGAAATAGCACGTAAGATACATGAGATTAAGAAGTGTCTATCCCAAGCCATGGGTGGATTGCTTTGAGCTGAGCTAGAGATGTTTGATCCACTGTTCAGCATTGAACAGCAATGTAACAGCAGTGCCAGGACCTGTCTCCCTTTGCAGGAAGAGAAGATGTACGTATGAAGACTTGTAAGGGTCAGCAGCAACACGGCGTTTGAGCAAATTATACACACTGCAACACTGCCAAATACCAATGGGCCAAAAGGAGATGTCCAGTTGTAACTGCAGATGTCATGGGAGATTAAGCCATTCACTTGTACCTGTGAGTCAACAAGTTCCATTTCTAGGTCAGATGACAGTTTAGTTGGCCATTACTGCAAATATCTCTTGACTTTTCTGGAAGTTTTCTGCCTAGATCTCGTAAAGAAGTGAAGGACAAGGACCATTTTTATGAGAAGCACATTGTAAAACCATGCAAAGAATTAGCTTTATAGAGGTTAACAATGAACTAAGGAAGCCAATTGTTAAATGATGAGGTTCTGTGGTACCCAATAAACAAGGCAAACTGAAGAAAAGAGTTGCTGCTATTAGTTGTCACTGTGAAACCCAATGTTGCCAGTTTTGCACATGTAAACATGCAAATATTTGTTCTAGTAGATACAATTATTATTGTTTGTGATTAATCAAATTTTTGAGTAAACTGCCAGTAAAGTTTATTCATTTATGCTGCTATTGTGTTCTGCTGAATGATCTTCCTGGTGTAGATATTAACTACTTGCTTAACAAATCAGACCAGCAAAGAATATTGTTTAATCTAGGATGCTGAAATGAATTTATTTCAGAGTCCAACTGTCTCTTTCTCTCTCTCTCTCCACTACTGTTTAAACTCCTTAGTATTTTGCACAAAAGGACATTTTTATGATACAGTACAAATTGAAAGCTCAGAATGTGAAATATTGGGGGGATTCGGTATTTCGAATAATAAATGTTATCCATTTGTTACCTATTCCAATGCCACAGAGAACATTTTGCCCTCCACAAGCATCACAGCCTATTGCATTTATTTTAGTAGATGGTTAAAAAAGTATGGGCACAGAATGCAGTCAGATCCCTAGGCAGTGGAAGTGGACACTGGATTTACCAGCAGAAGGAAAAGGAATACCTTTTTGTTGAGGCCTTGAAAACGATAAGAGTAATTTTTAGAAATAAATGCTTGCACTGTTTTCATCTTTTGTGAAGCTTCCATTTATGTAAGAAATGAGGAGTTTTAATCCTCTTAGTAAGCTTTTTGATCATCATTTGATAAGTTTATAAAGTCAGTCTATTGCACATTTGTAATGAAATGGCGAAGTTTTTTTCTGTTTCTGTGCTTACTTGTGCCTATCTCTTTTTCAGGTATGCCAAAGAGTCTATGGTGATGAATGACCGTCACCTTGTTTGGTCCATCTGTTGTTTGGTCCAATCCCCCCTTAACATGTTTAGACTGATTATGGATTTCAGAGTCAGAAAATACTGATATACAATCAGAACTGGAGAGAGAATGGTGCAAATTTGGTTTTTTGTTTGTGCTTTGGAGATGTTACAAAAGTTTTGGTAGCCTCATAACTTTGACAACAGAAATGCAGTGAAAATGGGAAATGATTACATCTCATTTTTGGATGAAATGAATCAGATGAAGACTCAGCTTCCCATGGCTGAGCCTTTTCTGGAGATGTATCAGATGTCTGGGATAATACAGAAGGTGTGGAAATCTTTAAGGCAGGTTCCTATCTCTTCTGGAAATGGCATGAAATGTATCATCTGGAATAACAAATGCTGTGTCATGTTTCAGAAAGGAGCATTTTTATTTTTTTTTAAGAAACTGAAGAAATCTTATTTTCATAGTGGTGTCCTATTGAATTCTGTGCTACACTTGTGTCACAGCATACACTTGTAACCGATCCTTTATGGTGCCTTCTAGGCACCATAGTGCCTAGACTCAAGTCATAGGCTCTTGTAGGACACCCACCACAACATCTGGAAAAGCCTAACACATCTCTCCTTTCCGTTGCTCATCTCACACCTTGTGCCACTCCTGTTTGTGGGCCTCAGGGTGGCTAAAAAAAAGGACATGCTGATAGGCACTCCTATTCCTTAGTGGTCTGGATGGGGCCAACAATAGTCTGAGGCTACGTATCAGTCCAAGAAGACTGCCAAGGTGCTTGGTGGAGGTGGTTTTGGGGATATCTTCTAATCTCTCTGATTTCAAAGCTAGATATAACTAGCTTTGAAATGGATCACGTTTAGAGATTGTCTTCACCCCGAGAGTGGATAGCGACTGAAGGTCAGAGGACCGGTATCCACTTATATTCCTGAGTCTCTGCAAGCAGCAGTTCATGCCATGAACTTCTGGCAATTTGCCCACAAGACCTTTGATGTCTGACTGATAGCACTCCTCAGACATTACAGATTTGACAATCAGAAGAGCAAAGACGGTAAATTCTAGTGGTCAACCCTCTACGCCAAGGTAGGAGCAAGAGGAGGCTATATGTCACAAGTCATATTTTTTCCTCTTAAATGGCTATAAGTAACACTGGTTTTGGATTTTGTTGGCCAGGGACCCCTAAGGGCTCTGTTAAGAACTTCATGTGCTGACTTAGGAGGCAAACTGCTTTGACAGGTCATCTTCAGCTCTTACCGTTATTACATCTGCTAACCAAGGGCAAGTGCTAATCAGCAGGGGAATGAAGGAGCCTTCTCAATAGCCCAAATGTGGCAAAAGCCTTACCTAGTCAAGCTTCACTGGCTCAATTACACTAATTTGTCCTGACCCAATGCTCCCAGAGCTGCAGTTCAATGTGTTTATTAATTCTTGAAATGAGCTTTCACATGAATTTTATTGTTGTGCTGAAACACAATGAGGTGAAGGTATGTGGCTTCTATTCACTTCTCCATGTCTGTACCATAAACCCTAGCATTTGCTGTGTCTGTATTATTTGTGAGCTTGTATTAGTGCTTAGCTTAATGCCTGCTGAAATCTCCTGGAAATACAGTAGCCTCATTAAGCTTTGGGGTAGATTTACTAATTCTTCCTGTTGTAAGTCAGGGGAGGTTCAAAGAAGCAAGGCTTACAGAAGAACAAGAATTCTGAAAAAAATCACTAACCTGCCTCAGACATATAAAATAACTGTGAGAAATTTCCTAGTGGATGATCACTTCTAACATTAATTAACTCCTATATGAAGACTGATAGTTTGATCTATTGTTTTCCATCTCAGGGAATTTTATACATTCTTCAGAAGGAGATGACACAGATTATTATGGAGGCAGGTGACCAGATTCATATTTTGATACAGCATAAGAAATCCCATATTTCTGTAGCAGAGAAATATAATTTAAAAAAAATTATTATATTGATAAACAAGGGGAATAACTTTTTAAAAATAATTATTATTAAATATGAACAAATATTGGCATATATAATTAGAAAAGTTAGTCAAGATGAACTACTGTGACATTAGCCTTATGAGATAAAACTTGCTACTGCTGGATCCCTAAGGAAGCCTTCATTGCTTCACTAGAATTAAGATGAACTCCTCTGAGAGAAATTATGCAGAAGTTTTTTTCTAACCTTATCCTGTCAGGAAGAAAGATCTTTATAGTGTTTCATTAAAGAGAATGACCTGTTCCAGGCTCTTAGGCTAAGTCCTCAGAAGAGACAGATTTAAATCCTTCCCTCAACGAACTCAGTAATAGTTTAGCTCACCCAGCCCAAGGCACTTCACTGCTTTCCAGCAGCAAAGAAAAAGATGTGAGCAGAGCCCTTCCTCACAAGGTGCTGTTTCTTTCTTAAACACAGAATTAATATAAAATTAATTTTCCACATTGGTCTGTTTCATTTACAGCTGCCATTATTGCCATAGGCCATGACAAAGTTTTAAATAACAACCTGTATTTTCAGGTTGCTTGAAATTCAGATTGAAGCTAGATTTGCTTCACAGACTTCTGCCAGATTTCTACTGGGCATTGATGTTGCTTCACACTCATCCAGAGCCTGTCTGAAGTTCCAGACAGTGATTACTCCATGTCTATTGAAACCTGAGGACATAATTAGTCTTTTTCTGTGACTCTGCTATTCTGCATTACACAATATGGATTCAAGGCATCGTCATGGTGAGGAATGGGGAGTGAAGGGAAAAGGGATGAAAATAAATAATCTGTCAGCTTCTCATGGTGTCTCTCTTCACTTGGGGTCTGTACAAAAGCAGCAGCACTTCTCTAGCATCTGCACGGCTCCATCTGCCTGGGTGGAAGGAGGCTGTCAGGTTTGATCACTTTCTTTGTCCACCCCCTGCACCAGGGACATGTGCTTGGGTTTCGTTCCCACAGGGCTCCAGCTCTGGATTCTGCTGCAGACTGCACATGTTGCAGCAGCTGACAGCAAATCCCTGAGGCAGAGGGCTCCATTGCATCAAGTATTCAAATTAATATTGCAGCATGAATCTCTCCCTGCTTTACTCCTGAGCAAATTTAACACCCAGGAAACCTTCTTCTCAGCCTCTTCACTGCAGCCTTGGAAGCACCATTTGCAGAAGAGGCAGTCACTGGAGAGATTGCAGTGCCCTCTGGTTTCCTGGAATCAGGAGATGTTACAGAGGTCAAGGAAGTCACACCTTGGGAAGAAAGATGTCTGGTCCCGCTGTGAGTGGTGGGAGAGAGGGAAAGGCATCCCACTGCTGATGGGACTGTTCTAGAACAGAAATGTCTAGTGAAGACAGGCTTATGCAAGGTTTGCAACACATGCCTCTAAGAAGGAGAGTGTTCTGTTTTCTCTGGCAGTCACCCAGGCCCAAAGTGTAATAAACCTTATAAACAAAGTACTTTAGTTATAAAATAGAGCATACCACTCCCACAAAATCCTTAAATAAATCTCTTGCTCCTATTCTCTTCAGCTCAAGGTCATCTGGAGTTGCAGCTTTTTCACTAGCAATCAACATTTCGCCACATGAGGGAGGAGATCATAGATCCTGATGGTTGTGAGCAGAGACACGCTTACTGTTTTTGTCCATCACACACAGTGTCTGGGCTAACCTGGGGCATTTCAGACAATGCTGGCTGTCAGTCACAGGGTTCTGTGCTTACAAGGACTGAAATACCATTAAGGTATACAGTTAAGGGTTCTCTTAAACCCTTAACTGATTTAAGTGACATAAATACTCCTTTTTCCTCAACAGCATTGCTGTGGTTTTTTTCATTTGCTTGACCAAGGGGCTACCAGATGGGTTCAGACTATAAGTCCTTGAGATGTGATCTTTAGATGTATTTTCAAAGCCTAAGAGGGTAACTTAATGTAAATCTGTGGTCTTCAATTTGCCCTTGGGTTAAGTGTGAAGTCAGCAGCTGCACTACAAGATCTCTTGCACTGCATGGATTTTCTGCTGTGTGTGTGGTTGGGGTTTTATGAAGGAAGGAGCTACCTCTTTCTTTTTATTCACTTATTGAGAAAAAAATGCCAGCACTGTGAAAGCAGTTCAGTCTGAAATACCTGAAATGGGAAATGGTGCTCACAGAAAACAAATTCTGTACCAGACATGGAGTTATTCCGACATTATTCTCAAGTCAAGAATGAAGACTCTCTGGTTCTTTATCCAGGAATTTAGACTACACAAAATGCAGAACAAAACAAGGATTGCTTTAGATTTAAATTGGATTACATTCAGGTGAAGTTCATGCCACATCCTGCTGTCTTTACTTACAGGAGTAGTAATTACATAACAAAGTAAGTCAATATTCTTGATCAGAACTTACTTTACCAGAAAATTACTTCATTAGCAAGTATTGTTCTTGTCTTCAAAATACTCCCGTTTCTAGAAATACTCAAACATAGGATCTCTCATTTGCAGGAAGGACAGAAGTGAAGAAAGAACTCTCCAAACCAAAGCCATCTGAAAAAATAAAAAGGTTTTGGCTGGTATTGCAAAATAGAGTGTTTCTACCCAGACCTGAAAAGATGGCTGTCTACAGGGAGGTCTCAGAGAAAAGATACATTTGCTGTTTCCTGAACAGCTCCAGCAAAACCCTTGGATGCACTGTCTGCTTGACATACCTAGCCCTGAACACTGTCTGTTTGGCCACTTAAAACTGTAAAAGCACTTTGTGGTTTAAAGTTTCCTTATTTTATGATTTCATAGGCTTCCAAGTTTACCAGCTTCTAACTCTGCTTTTGAGGACATTACCGGAAACTACCTAGCACTGTTGAACATGCCTTTTAGGCAGATGTCTGCTGACAGCCCTCTTATTCAGGCATTTCACTTGTGCCGTAGTCTGTGCTGGGACAGATGTTCCCATCTTTATGAGTGGTACACCTCCAGCTCAGTCTTGTCAAGGACTTTGCCCTGTGGTCCTTGTCATGCTGTAGCTTTGTAAGCAATGGTTCCTCTTGCTTTTGGTCTGCTGGAGGCTGACTCTGGGTGAGTCATCCCTGAGATACTCTGCAGGCAGCACTGCTGATAGTCATTTGACCTTGGGATGAGATGTGCTCTTATATAGAGGACTGAAAGAGAAGATTGTGTCAGCTGAAACCCAGAGTTCCTCTGGATTTATGCTCAAGTGAATGAATGCAGATGTGTCTAAATAAGTAAGAGTCTTATGAAGGTAGAGGTTGGAAGGCCAGTCTTGTTTTTCTGATGTAAACCCTGTACTGGTTTAATATTTAGTAGAATTAGATTAGTTGTCACTATTCATCAGCTGCAAGTAATATTTTATTCCTTCATTTTGGCATGGCTTTTTATAAAGCCTCTATTCTTGAAGGCCCAAAGTCACACCACATGGGTCCAGTGATGGCAGAAAAAGGTTTTGGGATTTAAATGAAAAAATAACTGAAGCTTCCTTTGTCAGGCAGTGAGGCAAAATCCTTCTGCCCTCATCTGTGTAGTACACATTCTGTCCCCTTGCTTAAAATCTGGAGCTGCAGGATTTTGACAGTGAGACTGTGGGGATATGCAAGCATAGTTGCGGGGAAATCCTCTGCCTGCTGAATTCTGTAAATTGTTTCTGAATCAGACTGCGATTGCTCTTGGATGTCAGATTTTTTTTTTTTTTTTTTTTTTTGTTGAGTTTATTCTTGTGATTTCTATTGACAGTATAGGAATTGCTATCTTCCCAGCTCACTGCTGCGTTTCGTCTTCCAGGAGCTGAGTGTGTGGTTTAGTTTTGTTTCAGCACATACCGTAGCCAAAGAAACCTCTTGATCATGCTCTGTGTATACTTTCACATGTGATCTCAATCTATGTAGCTCCAGGTGTGCTTTTGTGCCTTAGATGAGTACAAAGCAGTCTGCTTTTGTGTTTTTGTTTTGGTTTGTTGTGGTTTTTTGTTAGTTTGTTTAGCTCTGTTTTCTGTAGTAAAAACACTTCTGTGTTATCACAGTGAAGATAGTTCCTTGCCATTGGCAGTATTTGTGCCTGCATACCTCAGAGACTTGTGTGTTAAGTACACAGGGTTTCAATAGAAAGGCCCATGTACATTCGTGTTGCAAACACTTGGCACCATCAGCTTGCCAGTAGCCAGACTGACGGACAAGAATCAGTCAATTGTTGTTTATTTTATTTATGTTATCAAATTTAATCTCATGCTTTATTGTTTAGCAGAGCTCTGCAAATCTTATGTAACCCCACGAGACCCACCCAGTTCACATCTTTCCCAAACTCTTCCCCTACAAATTGTTATCACAGCCTATTGGAGTATATCTATCTCCCTTAATGAGAACATCAGCTGCAGCAGGGAGAAGGGAAAAGGGCTGTTGCAAAATGTTTTAAATTCTGCCCTTTCAGGGCCATCATCTGTGGATTGATGACATTCAATCAATACTGAAGCAACTGGAAGACTGAGAGAAGTTCCACAAGGAACTGGAAAACTTTCTACTTCCAAGCACAAATGGAAAGGAAAAGGTTAGAAACCAAGGCAGACCATCTCGCATGCCCTTGCAGACCTTAATTCCTTCACAAACATGTGCAAACTGAATAAAAAAACCCTGGCTAAATAAAAATCCCCATGGAGAGAGAAAGATTTTGATCCTCTGTTAAAACAGTTTGAGTGGAAAGGATTTTACAGCGTCCCTGTTAATCTGCTGCTCACGTGGTTGAAAGTGATGCCCTTGAAGCCCTATCTGGCCTGTTACTGAATTGATTGGTTAACAAAAAGGAAAAGAAATAAGGAATAGAAGTTGTGCTCTTGTATTAGTACAGCTGAAACCTTGCCTGCAAGTCCAGATAATCTTCAGTGAAGGAGCATGCTAGTTTTTTCCTTTCATTAGCCAGTGTAGGCTGAAATGGACCTCAGAAGAGAGAGAGGTTTCTAAATCAGCCTTGTGAGCCTGTAATAAATAATGAGAAGTTCTCATACCTAGCACCAGGGAAAGCCAGCATGCATGTGTACCCTTGGCCTCTTCAAATTTGTGTTACTGATTCCTGGGAAATGAGTACCAGCCAGGAATTAGTTGCAGGTGTGAATCAGAAACCAGCAGTGGCCTTTGAAAATGAGTAAGTTTTGCATATCCATGGGGTGCTATTATGCATTCCTGTGGCTGACATAGCTTGTTACTTAGCCTAGAAATGTCAGGTGCTTTCAATATTTAACCTGAACAACTGTAAGTGCATTGTAAGTTTACATTTTAAACAGTCCTTCCCAGTTTATTTGGTTTGATATATTCACCAGTAAAGAATGGTGGATATGACACTAGAATCATCCCATTTAATTGGCCAGTTCTGTCCAGTGAAGGGAATGGCCATATCCTCTCCCTTGTTTGCAGTATTGCAGGCTTTTGAGAGTGGGATTGGGCTGGACAAGGGTCCAGTTTCTCTTCAGGTTTGATAGCAGTAGAATCTTTTGTCATTGTGATTCTATAATGGAGCCTTGAAATAGTAAAATTTAGATGTGTGGTTTATTTGTTAAAATTGGGTTAGCAGATTTTTTTTTTTCTGTATAAACTGCATTTTGGAAAGATAGTTTGATGTGGCCTGCTGCATTTTGTGTACTCATGTGTCCATCTGTGTGGCATCTATGCATAAGCAGAAAATACGGACAGTTAAACACTAAGTATGGCACTTTCTTTTTATGATGTGGCTGTAGCTGTTTCTTTTTGTTTCTTGAAGGGAAGTAAGTTTCTCAAAGGTCATGGAATTTCTTCAGTTCTACCTCCTACTTCCATAGTTTAAGCTCCCAGTGAAGACTACAGCACAAAATAGAGGAGAGGGCTGAGCTGCCCTGGACATAGCAGAAAATAAGCCCTGAACCAAGATCAGGGTGTTGGTCTGCAAAACACAAGACTTCAGGGGTAATCCAGAGCACCATCAGAAAGGTCAGCCTTACTGTATTTTTTATTTTCATTTGTCCATTATTAAAGCTCCATTACTCTAGAGAATGTCATTGGCAGTAGTGAAAAAGGGCAGAAGTCTCCTAAACTCCTTTCAAACACATTTTGGGTAACATTTCCTTGAGATGAGGGGGCTTTGACTCAGGCCTATAATATCATGTGCCTTTTCTGTTTTAGTTATGGTGTTGCTTTTCCAGCTGACAGTGTCCCTCACCACAACTGACCGCATGCAGAAGAGGAAAACCTCAAGCTAGCAGGCTCACTTCATTTTTGCTGCCTGCTTCAAATGCTGTATGATATAATGAACAGAAGGATGGACAGACAGACAGACAGACAGGCTGATCTATGGATATATGCATAATGAAATTGTTTCTTTAATAACTTTTACATTTGAAAAAGAAAAGATTAATAATCAGCGATATCCAAGACTCTCAAATACAGTGTCACTCAAATACAATTAACATCTGTCTGTCCATCATAGCTGAAAAAATTTTCCTTCTTCCATTAAAAATTCTGTACTACAAGTAACACCAGCTCAGTTTCATAATGCTTATATTTTGTTGGCTGCTGATTTGACTCTGGTGACTAAATTAAGAATATTTCTACTAAAAATGTTATCAGTCCATTGGTTGAAAGATGGCTAGATTTTTACCATCAGGCAGAAAAGAAGGGAAAGGATGGAATAAGACACATAATGAATTGCTTTGCTTACTGCAAATGCACATCAATAGGGTAAAGTTATCTACTTGTGTTCCAAATAGGACAGGCTGCAGAGGTGGGTCCAGGCCAATCTCATGAAATTCAACAAGGCCAAGTGTAATGTCCTGCACCTGGGTCAGCGCAATCCCAAGCACAAATCCACGCTGGGTGGTGAATGGCTGGAGAGCAGCCCTGAGGAAAAGGACCTGGGGGTCTGGGGTGATGAAAAGCTCAACATGAGCCTGCAGTGTGTGCATGCAGCCCAGACAGCAACCGAGTCCTGTGCTGCAGCAAGAGCAGCATGGCCTGCAGGGCAAGGGAGGGGATTCTGCGCCTTTACTCTGCTCTAGTCAGACCCCACCTGGAGTACTGTGTGCAGTTCTGGACCCTCCAACACAAGAAGGACATAGAACTGTTGAAGCAAGTCCAGAGGAGGGCCACAAAGATGATCAGAGGGCTGGAGCAGCTGCTATTAGGACAGGCTACAAGACTTGAGGCTCTTCAGCCTGGAGAAGAGAAGGCTTCCAGGAGACCTGATAGTAGCCTTCCAGTATCTGAAGGGGGCCTACAGGAAGGCTGGGGAGGGACTATTGACAAGGTCCTGCAATGATAGGACAAGGGGCAATGGGTTTAATCTGGCAGAGGGGAGATTTAGACTGGATGTTAGGAAGAAGTTCTTTACAGTGAGGGTGGTGAGACACTGGAACAGGTTGCCCAGGGAGGTTATGGCTGCTCCCTCCCTGGAGGTGTTCAAGGCCAGGTTGGACGAGGCCCTGAGTAACCTGTACTAGTGGGAGGTGTCCCTAGTTATGGTGGGAGGGTTGGAACTGGGTGATCTTTTAGGTATCTTCCAACCTTGCCATTCTATGATTCTATGATACCCTCAAGTTCACGATGCGTGGAATTTTACTCCCCTGTTAAAACGTTTATATGTAGCTATAGCTGTATTAATTGTCTTTCAGTTGTATCTGTTAAAGTTAAGATCACAGCTTCAGAAGGCAGTCTACATTATCAACTCCTAGTAGAAGAAGGTGTCCTTCAGCACCACACATTTGCCTCAGTGCCCATCCAAAAGCACTGAAACCTGTTGAAACTTGCCCACAAAAGCCATGGTGAAGTCAGAGCCCCATTGTCCAGGACCCACGCATGTGTGTGCTCCACCGGGTGCAGTTCCAAGGTATCATTGGTGCTGTGAGGGTAAAAAGAGCATAAACTAAGACTGAATGCTGAGAAAGGGTGAAGAAGTGGGACTTGTCCAGCACTCGGTTCAACAAACACAGTGTTATCCAGTCCTGTTCAAGCATAGGAAAAGTAAGCCCTTACTAGTGTGATAAAGCTCAGGGTAGGAGTGGATTTGAGTCCTGGACTGCAAAGATGAATTGCACAGAAGGAAATGAAATGTCCACCTGAGTCTGCTGACAGCCTGTAACGAACACCACCAAGAGAACACCTTATTCCTGTCTATCCTTTTGAAATCAAATCTATAACATCTCTGCTGATGACACTGTCACTGCTAATCTTTTGAACTAAAACATGAATTTAATGTGGCTCTTCTGCCACATACTTTTTCTCATATTTTCCTACCAAAATTATCAACCTTTCCATACCAAGCTTGTAAAATTGCTTGATAGAGCTTGCCTCAGCTGTTCCCCAGAATATCAGGATTAGTAAGGGACAGTACCAAATTTTAACATGTAAGTGAAGACCTTTGTGGCTGTTGTAATGACTGAGTTATCAGTTGTTCCATTCCATTAATTAAAGAACTCAAACAATTAAAATTAAATAAAGTTACCACTACATGTCCACCTGACTTGCAGGCTTCCACTAAATGTAGCAGAAATTAGGTCTGCTTTGTCACAGAGGCCAATGCAAATGTGCTGTCTTCCTGTAATACTCATGGGTTTGCTTTCTATCATCCACTTTGTCTAAAAAAATCTTCCTCCTGTTTGTGGATTTCCTTTTCTTCATCCATTTAGCTAAAAAAAAAGTCTTTCTTTGGTTATCTGCCTGCTTTTTCATAGCATTATAAGATAAGTGAGGATGGTGTCCTCCAGCTTGGATTTTCTGACATTGATTTGATCTGCATGTAAGCGAGTGCAATTTTTCTGACACAGTGCCATTTTGCACTGACTTTTCAATCGCATAGAAGACTTAGAAAGGGATGAGGCAATGTTTAGTGAGGCCTTTTGAACAACTGCTGCTGTTTAGTGCTCTCTTGTAGAAACTCAACTCATTTTCTCAGGTACCATTGCCGCTGGGACTGCTCCTTTTGATTTACGAAGATACAGAGGGAGTCCCCTCACCTATGAACATAAACCAACATCAGCCAGACAGCTGATGTATAAGATATGCCCATTGGCAGGACTAAGAGCAAAAGAATGAGCAGACAGGTCTGAGCTACTGTAATTTTCTCATATTACACTACTTATTATGTAGCTGAAGCATTCCTGACTTCACAGACGCTAACTGCATCACTGGCAGGTAGTTAATAGGCACAGACTTAGTTCATCTTTTGCAGTACAGTGACTTTATAAGATTGACCTTGCCTCTGTGGGAGAGATGTGAATGAACAGACTTGTCAACTGCCCGCTGACTTCCCAGGCTATGATTGGTCTCTTTCCTGGGGCTCACTGAAAGTAGGTATCTCATACCACCTGCAAAACCTCATTACCTTGAGTCATGGTCTGTGAGCAACTCTTAAACAGTGAGGAAAAGGAGGAGTGATGCTTTTGGTGCAGACAGGCACTGACACCTTTGTTGCTGTGAGCCAAGGCTGGATGCAGGTCCCACTCAGCTAGCAGGAAATCTGTACCCACTTTGCCCCACATCAGTTTCCACAACACTGCCCAGAACTGACTCCTACCCTCACCCAAAAGATCGTTTTGGTTTGGGATGCTAAGCAGAGATGACAACTAAATTAAACCAGGAGACGTGGAAGAGTATTGATGTCCGTATGGAGACAAAGGGCTGGACCATGAGCTCTGTGCACTTTTGAGATAGCTGTGCCAAATGGACGATTTCTTGCTGCAAACCTAAGAACAGCCAATTCGACAGGCTTCCTGCAACCTGGTGGGAATGCTCCTTATGCTCCCCAGGAAAATACATCATGCTATTTTCATAGTCCTTGCTGTCTCCTGAATCCTTCAATAAATATGCAATAGTTCCCTTTTATCTTTTATATTTATATTCTATCTTTCTCTCTCCAGTTATTAATGTAAGAGAAACAGAAAGATGCAAGTAGAGCATTTTAGAGCCTGAGCACTCCTGTTTTGTTTGCACACAGACCCCTCCACGTGCTCTGCTGTTCACCCTCCAAACATTAACAGCATCTATCAGCATGTAGCTGGCTGATAGCCTCAGCTGCAAGTCTGAGACTGTTAACAACAGCAGCAAGACTTCCTCCAACTTGAAATGGGGCGTGCCTTTCACCCCTGGTTTCTAAAACTGGGCATTAATCAGATTTAGTAGCTTAGAAGCGGTGTAAAGAGACTGAAGTTGGAATTAAACAGAAGAGAGGTTGACTACTTGTTGTTGCTGCAGTGATGGTGAGGGAATACTTTGAGGAAGACCTGAATGAATTAAGGATTTGAGGTTCACTGAAAATCATGATACAACCAAAAATCTCATTCTCCAGCTAAGCAGATGCCTTTTGTTTTTCTCTCAGATTCTGACCAAGGAATGCAAATAGCTTTGTCAGAAGTCAAGACATTTTCTTTAATCCTCTCTAATAATACCTGGATTTCTTGTCCTGAGCCACCGAGATCCAGCTATGCAAACGGCAAGTGAGGTTGCAGGGTATTTTGGAGCAAGTACCTCCTGGAGGGACGGGGAAACACTAAGCACTTTGAGCGAAACCTATATCCTCATTTAAAATACCTGTGAAATGCCAGCCACCTTTTTCCAAAGAAGACTAATTCAGACTTTAACCAGCACAACCAGCAGCTACTAGAATGGTCAGGGTAGTAAAAAGCCCGTCTACCAAGAAAGGACTAACAGATTCTGACGTCATAAGAAATGCTGAGAAAGGTTATGATTGCTCTTTATATACCTCAAAGAGAGAGGAGAGAGCAGAGAAGGTGAGAAACTGTTTAAGCCACAGGACAAGACTGATACAAGAATAAGTTGCTATTTTCTGGCTATAAATTAGATTGTTCCTCAAGTTAAATGTTTTCTGGATACTGGAGAAGTGAGAGTCTGATCTCAGAACTAGAGGGAACGTAATAATTCTAGAAAACATAGAGCATGGCTTGCTAAATTATAAATGAAGCAGCTATCTCTGAGAGCAGAGAAAGAGACTCATAGCATTGTTAGGCATCCTTGTGCTGCCAGAAGCTCCCTTCAGACAAGGTGTCCATTGCTGGTATGTGGGTTTCTTTCTCCACCTTCCATCACTCAGTCTGGTTTCTTTCCCAGGCAAACATTTTTGCCTACAATGTTTTTCTGTTGCTGTTGGAAAGGAC
>VWZE01017286.1:0-82563 GCA_013396675.1 Eubucco bourcierii | reverse complement strand
GAAGGGGGGGGGGGGGGGGAACCATGTGCCTATGTAGCTGTAGAAATGACTACAAAGAGAACATGCTGAAAGGTTTGTTTTCTGAAGTGTTTTGTTAGCAGTAAAACAGAGGAAAAGTCAAGTTGTTATTACTCTGAAGCAAGAATTGTTACGAAATGGCTGNTTTTTTCATGAGGAGCAGGCGCCAAGCACATGCTGGACTCCTCTCATAAACTAGCAGTGTTGTTTGACAACTGACAGGACAACAATGACATCTTTTGTATTGGGATAGGGTGGCCCTAAGCATTTCTTTTATGACTACCTGTTATTCTCAGCTTTTTCCACCTGCCATTGCCCCTGGCTGCAGTGCCTGGGAGGAAGCATGGGATGTGCTGCTCATAACCTCCCTGTTTACAGAAACTGGAGGCATGGAACAGTTGTGTCAACACAACTTGCCTGGTGCACTGCAAACTTGTACATGTGCAAATGTGCTCATTTACCCACCAAAGATCAGGGGTTTGTCAGCCAAGATGTTCCCATGTTTACAAGAAGTAATGCCCCTAGTGGCACATTTATGTTGTGTAAATGCGGTCCCACTAAGAAATCATTTTGTAGAGCAACTTTTTGTCATTGTATCAACACAAACTCACAGGAAAACTGCTTTCCAATTATTTTTTACAATGTATTCAGCAAATAGTCAGAAGTAATCATTTTATCTAAGTATGCTTTAACATATTCTTTTTAGCCTCTTATGGAAGAGTTCTCCTTGCAGCTAGGTATGAGCTCTGACATGGAGAGGCACCATGAGAACATGACACAAATGATAGCATTTATCCCCTGCTGTCCTGCACCACATACATTCCCAAACTGAGGGCGACTCCATGCCCTGAAACACCTGCAATTTAAGTAGGAAAAAAAAAACCAAAACCAAAGATTGAAAGGAAAAGAATAATTTTATCCTTAGATAGGAGACAGTCATTTGTTAAACACGGACAAGCAGTCACAGCAGGGACTATTGAAGACAACTGTATGATGCTGACAGATAGAGCCAGAAGCAGAAAACCAAATACCTGCAGCATCTCACAGATCTGTCTTCAGGCAATGCAAGCAAGCCCTGAGAGTAACATAAGTTCCCTAAGGTGATGCAGGAAGACAGTTACAAACTACAAACTACCTTCTTCTGAAATCAGATTTGCAAGGTCTCAGTGTCCGCCTTTTCCAAAGTCACTTCCTGAAAAACCCTCACCAATAGGTATTATTCTTTACTGAATATTAAGCAAAATTCAGAGTCATATTGGTTATCACCATGCTCTGTCAGTCTGCACTGTGGATCTGGGCCCAAAGGCTTGCAAGCAACCTGCTGTGCGACAGCATGAGATGTTGGTGACAGAGATTAATGCTAACGTATCCTGCAGAAACACAGAGGCAGCTTTTTGACATAATCAGCAACACAAATGTAGCAAAGGTGTTTCTTTGGAAATGGGAACTTTGCAGGAAATCTTGTGAATAAATTACACCCAGGCAATAGGATGTGCTGCAGCATTGATAGCAGGTGCTGGAAGGCCACTATAAGGTCTCCCTGGTGCCTTCTCTTCTCCAGACTGAAAAACCCCAACTCTTGCAGCCTGTCTCCATAGAGGAGATGCTCTAGCCCTCTGATTCTTTGTGGCCCTCTGCTGGGCCTGCTCCAGCAGTTTTATGTCCTTCTTAAGGTGGGGTTACCAGAACTGAGCACAGCACTCCAAGTGGGGTCTCATGAGAGTGAAGTAAAGGGGCTGAATCACCTTTCTTCTGCAACTTCCATCTTTAAATGGCTCAGTATCCATCCTGAGATACCTTATTCAAAGCCTCTCCCTGGGTTTTCTGCAGCTCTACTAGTACAGTGATGCCCTTTCAATCCTACAAAGAGGAAGCATAAAGTGTGGTATTGACTGACTCTCCTTTTCAGTAGAATTGGCCAATGTGGTCATCCTCTGGTTACAAATATCCATGGGAAGAATAGATATGTCCTTTAATAGCAGGGAGAGCGCTTAGAAAAGAACATTTTATTGCAGTATTGCCGTCATCACAGTAAATTGCAGCATTTTCATTTTCCTATATTTATTGCATTGAGGTGTTTATATCACTGCAAAGCAAATATTTGCATTCAAAGGTCACTCACTGTACATCTCTTCATCTGGGGTTATAAGTATGTCTCTCTTAAATTTTAGTATAACTCCATAAGGATGTACAACGTTCTCACTATGGGATTTGTTATTGCATCTGAACACTGGTAAATTAACAAATGCAGTATTCAAACTATAATAGGCAAAGAATTTCCATTATCTGGTCTCTGTATTTTTCTTTAATTCTTATTCTGGTGTACTTCTGTGCAAGCACTGGCATATTGTGTAAGACTGCCTCTCAGTGAATTAGATGTGAGCCTCCCAAGGCCCTGAAGTTACTTATGTTGTCTAGAACACAGAGCATGGCTTAGTACATGACATACGCAGAATTTTTGTAGTAACATTTGGACTCGTTTCTCCTTTTAAGAGAGCACCAAGTGTGTGAACCCAGAGGATTTGCTTTGCCTTTCCTGCAATGGAAAAAACAAGGTCCTGGCAAAATGTTTAGCTTGCATTTGCATACACAATTGTTACAAGTGCAAACACAAATTGGTTGTGTGTGTGCAAGTGGCTGTAACTTCTGTAGAAACACGGTTTTAATAATCAAAGTTTTAAATATAAAGAGCTTAACATATTACATCACAACTTTGGTATTCTGATCTGTCATCTCTGCAGTGAATATAGACCAAATAAAATAGGGTTTATGTTGAAAGTATAGAGTAGGTTTTGAAGAGCTTATTTACAGTTATTAGAGGTTCCTACAGAAATTATAGGATTTTGATACTTGATTCAAATCAGCTTGAATAAGAAATACAAAATATCATCTATTATCTAAAATATACACTCCACAACGAATTTATTATTCAAAGTCCTCAGCAGTATCTTTGGCCTGTTGCTATTCTACTAAAATGAGCAGGTTTCAGTGGGCCCATGGCAAACTGCACTTTTGAATGTCTGTCCAGTAAACAGTGAGAGTAAATCCATTGTGGTTTATCTTTTCTTGGCCATTCTTGTAACCATACAGTTTCAATGTTTTAATACCTCTGCCTAAGAAACATCATAGAGGGAAAACTGTTGATTTGTACACTAGAGAAATATTTTCCTTTAAAATATAAATCTGCTCTCTGCAGTATTTTATTGAGAGGGTTTGTTGTTGGACCTTCATGACACTAGAATGGAATTTCAGCCTAAATGGGGCTCTCCAAGGAAAATCTTCTCTCTAGCCTGCCCTGTTCCACATTTTAAACTGCAAAATCTTCAAAACATGATAAGTTCATTCACAGCCATCTGCAAAGTATATGCAGTTTATCATACCGTGTGCAAATTGGTAACCTTTATTGATTCTTGTGCACAGTTTTCTATTCAAGTTATATCAGCACTGCTGTTGGGCACTTCTGTTTATGACTTGATGTAAAATTACTTTCCTGGAAGAATGTTTTTTGCTCTTTCTCAATATATTCTAAGTATTTTACAAATACCAAACAATCTCAATAAACCTGTCAGGTTCAATCACTATCTGTGAAACATCTCCCTGGTTACAATCTCTGACTGTTTTTTAGCTTGATGCAAAATAGGATGTGTTTGTCACTAAGATGTTAGCTAATGGAAAACTCTAAAGAAAAAACCCAGAGTTTCTTGGTTTATTTGCTTTTTGCACCATTCAACAGCACCACTGGCTCATGATCAAAAATTAACAAGTAAAAGATCAAAGGCCAGGATGGGATTTACTTGAGAAATTAATTGTCTGTGCCATTTTTACTACGTGTAGTGACTGATAGATTACTATTGTTCATTATTGTCAACAGAAGCACTCATCTCACCTTCACTCTCTTACAGATCTGTAATCACTCAGCTCCCGCTGGATATACTTAGAAATTGAACTAAAGCCTCCTTTAGCATCCAATCCTCTCACAGTTGCACCACTTCCTTCTTTAGGGCTACTAAGATGCTACTAGATGTAATGCAGAACCAGTTTCCTACCCCTTATGGCTGTATGTATATAGCAATTAGATCAGTCCCAAAGTGATGTGTAAATTGTCCTGATTTTTGTAAAAGCTTGAGGCTTTATTCTGCCAGCTCAATTGTAGAGAGGTATCCAGGCAGAAGAGAGTGTTTTAACTAGGTATTCTAAACCTAGGTTTGCAGACTTAATCCTGGTATTCTGTGACAGAGGCTGTGTCAGATTTATTTAAATGATGAGTTTTACCTCAATTTGGGAAAAAAAAAAAAAAAGAAAAGAAAAAATATTATTTTAATATTTGAAACAGCGACCAGTGCTAGTGCCAGCCTGTGCCAAGTAGGGCAGAAGTTTGGACAGCAGTTCTTTACCAAAATAACTTGTTTTTACCCCAGCTGAGAATGAGCTACATAATGTGCCACATAGGGCAACAGGGGTGCAGCAGTAGAGTGGGAAGGCTGAGGTGGCCTTGAGAGTATCCCAACACTTTCACATGCCCTTCAGGAGGACACCAATTCCTGGATCATCTTTTCTGCCCAAATCTCAGTATGCAAGTTTTTATAAAGCTTATTTACTGCTGTTTGTGAGCATCCTTGTAGAGTCTGATATCAGTCTGAATATTAGCCATGAAATTAAGCTCTACATTTGCATCAGATGGGGCTGCAAATGAGTTACTTAAGCTTGGTCCTTCGCACTGCTGTGACCATGCAGCTGGTGCAACCAGGTGGGCTGCTTCTTCAGCATACATCTGGGCTCCTAAACATTGTGTGACCTATCAAAAAATGTCAGTCCCCCTCTGACAAGGATGTGGTGATATGCCCAGTGATGAAAGTAGGATGCTGTGCCCGTAGCTGCAGGGCTTTTTGAGATGGATTTTTTTCTTGCTGCAGCTTCAGAGAGGAAAAGGAACCATGAGGGAGAGCACAGCTAATGTGAAATCATGAAAGTTACATATTCCCTCTTAGGTAAGAAAAATAGCAAATTTGTTGCTGAAGCTGTAGAATAAATGTAAGGAGCTGTCTGCTTTCCTTAGATGTCTCTAATGAAATAGGATATAATCTAGGAAATAGGATATAACCCAGGAAATATTCCTGCCACCTGATTGTACCTGTTAAGTCCATACTCGTAATGCCCTGATGAAGAGCACTGTCCAAGTGAGGGACAGACCCATCTCTGGTAGATAATAACTTCTGTTTAAACAGAGTTATTATCATGAAAATTTTAGGGCCAAACTCTGTCCTGACTTCTCATTTCATAAAGGCTGTACATACCACAGAAAATAGTCCCTGGTACTCTGCCTTCTTAAGGCAGTTTTGCTGAAAGAGGCTGCTTTGGTCCTCTTTTTGTAATCCAGCATGATGGTATGCATTTTATGGTTGCTTATTTGCAGACCTCCCCAGCTTCCCCGCCTTCTCTGCAACTGGGACTAGGTTTTCCTGCAATGTAAAAATCTAATGTTCAGCGAATGGTAATTTGCAATGTGCCACACTTGAATCAAGCAAAGAAATAAGCCAGTGTTGTTGGTGTAAAAACCTGACAGATGGTAGAGGGACCCGCCTTTCTTAATCAAGTCATGCTCAGTAATCAGAGCTAGCTCGAATTTGTAACAAAAAAGAGACTCTGCCCAAATGAGGATTAATGGGCTGCATTATGGTCTCCAGTTTGGATGAGCTCAGTGGCGTAGTTTTGTATTGAGAGGGATAAACCAAGTTCAGAATGTGACCCACTTTGGGGAGAAGTTAAAAATACCAGTTAGGTCCTGCTGTCACTTGCCTGAAATTAAAGATTCTCCCAGGTAAACAATTTCTCCCAGTCTAGCTGTAACTATTATTTCAGAGTCTGAACTATACAGCATGGTGGACAAGTTACTAGCTGATAAATATCTGCACAGTTTGAGACCATCTTCAGTTTTATTGCAGATGTTTTAGCCAAGTCCAACCCTCCAAGTAATTCAGCTGAAATATAGAACATAAGGAGCATAGACTTGACTTTGACCTCCTTCATGTTAAGGTTTTTAATTCTAGAAAAGAATGGATGGGTGTCAAAACTGTTTCTGGTTACAAATAATACCTCCGGAATCTCCAGCTTTGATATGGATAGCATTTGAAAAGTTAACAAAATGGAAGGTTTTCCTCAGAGATCATGACAAGAATACAGCCTTGTTCTTTGAAAGTGATTAATTATACAGTAATAAAGCACCACCCTGTAAAATCTGTGTGCTCTCTGCTAGATAGGGTTTGTTATCCAGAACAAAAGGATTTGGCTGAGGGCACACATAATAAAAGCATTTTCGTGGGACTGACATTTAAGCATACTTCAGTGAGTCAGGGAACCTAACCACTCTGTTCCTTTCCCTTTTTGCTGTCTTCCAGGCTCACAAGCAGCTGAGTGCAAATCCCTGATCTGCACGAACACACCCACAGATAAAATGGCGGAAGACGCTGATATGCGCAATGAGTTGGAAGAAATGCAGCGGCGTGCTGACCAGCTTGCTGATGAAGTGAGACCCATAGCTAAGCAGGGAACTTGGGGTTAGATTTGCGGTGAGAGACAGATCCAGAAATAGGAGCTGGTCTGGCAAAGGATTTCTAGAGCAGCTTCTGCTTTCTGCCAGCTTTTCACTGAAAGTAGAATTGGAAATGAAATGAGCCAGGATAAAATTCAATGTTACATTTAGTCTAGATTAAGGCATTTATTGATTGTAAATTCAGTTTAGGTATTAAAGTCTGTATTGATTTGACTGATGTTAGAGCAGAAAGTAGCAATTTAATATTTTCTGATGATTAGTTCAATTTGTCGAAACTATTAAAGGTTAAAAGTCACCAATTAGGTCTGCAAAGTGTCTTAGCTGAAAACCACGGATTTTATTTTTGAAGTGGAGCACCAGCTGTACCAAGCACTACCACTGCAATGTGTGAGCAAGAGAGCACAAACCTTAGAGACTGCAGCTGCCTTGCCATGCCGTGGGAACTGCCGCATTAGAAAGCCCAAGCAGAGAGCTAAAGATGAAAAGATGAAGAAGTGTCCTTCTGATGGTCTGATTTTGAGGGAAAGCAGAATGTAGGAAAAATGTACTATTAGTATGACTATGCACATTAGTGTTGGAAACTATCTTGCCAAATCTAAGTGGGTTTTCCTCATTTTTTCCAGTCCCTTGAGAGCACCCGTCGAATGCTGCAGCTTGTTGAAGAGGTAAGAACTTCCATTTTATTTGCACTTCTGAGGTAAGTAGAGGTGATGGAGAGTCTGATACCAGAAGTGGGGTTTTTTCTAAGTCATACTACTAGGCCACGTCCACAGCTTTATGTGCCACTCTGCCCCTCCCTATTTTTCCCCCCTTATAAGGATCATTCAAAACACCGTGCCCTAATTGCAGAGCATCACACTATAGACCAGTTGCAAAGGCACTGTTTAGCCCGTTCCTGAGTATCCATTGAGACAGGCTGCTTGAGATGAACCAAGCAAATAACCTCTGAAGGAGACCTGGAGTCAGGGACAAGTGGCTGAGTTTGCTTCACAGTTCCAGGAACCTCCTCTCTAATACCTTCACCACAACACTGCAAGCAGGGAAGGCGAAAAAAGTCCTTGGTCTATTTGCCCTCTTGTCTCTAAATATTTCCCTCTCATCAACACTTGCAGCTATTTGTAGAACACCAGTCAACATAACAGTTAAATGTCAATTCTTTATGTGCCCATGAAACATTTATTAGGATTTCAAAGCTCATGAGATGTCCTAGATTGACAGCTTTGGAAAAGAGACCTGTCTGATTTTCCATGATGTTAAGTAAGGGGACCTGAGCTTAGTCCTCACAGCTTATACTTGGCTGGAGGGGTCACTTCCAGAAGGCAAAACCAGTTCAGTCAGGCTTCATTTCGCTTTCTTCATAACAAAAGGTTTTAAATGCTTGAATTCCCAAACTCAGTTTAGTTTAGAGTGTTCAGCCATCAGGTGATGGAAAACTTTGTTCCTGGCTGACAGGACACATTATTTTCAGACACCATGCAAGCCTTGGCTCTGGAGCTGGTGACATTTTTAATCAGGGTCATCAGCACTGACAGTCCCAGTACTGCTGACAACCAGAAAAGTCTCCAGCAGAGACAACAGGAAGAAAATTGCATCATGTCTCATGTTCAGGAACAAGCACAAGTCCAGCCGCAGGCTTCGTGGCCTTGAAATCAATCAGAACCATGGACATCAACAGAGTCCAGTGGAGATAGAATAAAATCTCTGTGTACAGATGGGTCATTGAGCAGTTAGCATCACTCCTTCTCCACAAACACTTCAGATCTGGGGCCCTTGCATCCAAAATATGCTTGTCCCACAAACAATCTGTCTCTTTTTGCTGTTCAGTTCCCTGGACATGCCATTTCCAACCAACACTCTATGTTAGATGCTGAAATAAGTTCGATAGCATGGAATAGAGTCTCTTGTGGGTACCTTGACAAATGGAAGGCAGGAGAGCCAGCTATCCCAAAGTTCCTGTGATCTAAATAGATGAGGCAGATGATGAGTGGGAAGACAGAGAGAAGCAGGAAAGGGAAGTGATTTGCTCAGGGCCAAACCATCAGTAAATATCAGCCTCATCTCTCCTGAGCTGTATTTGTGCTACCTAAGCACCACTTGAGTCTTCCTAACATATTGAATGAGCATATTGTGAATGCCACTGGAATTTTTGTATTAAATCACAGCAAATGCCAAAGCTGGAGGAGCACTGGGGCTGATGAATTTACCGATGAATTCATGCAGGTCTCTAGTACTTCTCTGAAGAGCTCGGCATCTCTGTGGACCTGGCTTTTATTCAGATGCTACAATATCTTCCTGTCCAAAGAGAGAGGTTTCTAAAATTAGCCCTGAGTAGTCAAAGGAGTTTTTCTACAATGAGACGAATATTATTTTCACTAATGTGGCTACAAAAGACCTTTAAAATTGTTCTGTGGTCTAAACAGTTGGTTGATTACTCTGATCCCATTCCCCTAGTGCTTTTAAAAGAATGAAGCATTTAGTGAGTGAAGAGATTTCATACAGAAAACACAAGTGGTGAGTGTCATCTTTGAAATCAAAGTCACACTGCTCTGATTTAATAGACCCCCAAAATCCTATTAAACTCTCTTTCTTAGCAGAACCTGTCTAGTAGATTGAGACAAAAAAAAAATATGCTTTCTCAGTGAAATGATGCTTTTTACTCTTTTCTCTTGATGGAGCGATAAGGATGCCTCCTTGTTTAAGCACCATTACTGTATACATGTGAATGAATTCTTGTCATGGTTGGCTCTGCTCTATTAGGTACTAGGAAAATACAGAATAAACAGATTGACTTGGCTCTGCTCTAGAGACAGAAGAGTTTTGTATACCTAGGGAAGCCCTATACCTAGGGAAGCCCTAGCCAGTACAAGGCATCTTCACTGCTGAAATGTAGGTCATAGCCCGGGAGACAAAGCCGTCATAGCCAAAGACCATGACCTCCTTGTCCAAGAAGAATAGGCTGAGTTTGAAGACTATGCCCTGGTTCCACTCACAGGAAATGTCATTAAGGAAAAGCAAATCTGTTACTGCTTTATACTTTAATAAACCAGCATTGCAAGAAGCTGATTTTCTCAGTCCTAGCACAACAGGGGAAGCAAGGAGAAGTGGTGAGTCATTACTGCAAAGTCACCACTGCTTTGCCCCAAGGCAGCTACATACCAGAATGGCAGATGACAAAGATCACTTTGCTCTGTGGTGCCCAGTATATCCATGCAACAGTTACACCTACACTGACCAGTGTTTGAGCTACTCAGTGCTATAAAGACTGTGTTTTATGGTGACGATGTGCAATGTCTGGGCCAAAACATAAACAACTAATTAACTGAGGCAGAAGAAGTGAAACTAAATACAATTTGTAGCTGTTCTCATTTTTCTTGTTCAAGCTTTTTACCTCAGAGCCAGTTTCATGGAATGCAATATAACATATGCAAGGGCAAAAGGTGTGAGTCTACTGCAACCTTCCTGTAGAACTGTGAAGGTTTGGGAGTTCCCCACCCCCCCACACTTTGTAAAATGACCCAGACTAGCACTCAGTCGGATGGAAGTTAAATGATGAAGCTATATTTACAGCTTTGCACAATGTACAGCAGATATTTACACTATATACAGAATATTTACAGAAATACACAAGTAAAAGGTAATACAACAACACAACTCCCCTCCCAGAAATCAGAGACCCCAGGAGGGGCTTCCAACCACCCTTCCACCTTCTCCCCACCCCTGTACCTTACCCCAAGGTTTGCCTTATGTGCAAGGTAAATTAGGAGGATCGGCCAGGGGGGTTAGAAGAAAAGTGGTTAGTGAGGATTAATCAGCAGAGGAGCCAGAGCCCAGAAGCTGCTAGATCCCACCAGCAGCTCCTGCTCAAGCAAGCGACAGAGAGCAACTGACTTATCTATTGTTTTGGTTAGTGTTCCCAAACAATTCTCCAGCAAGCGTATGAGTGAAGTAGACATCATGATGTTTTCCTTTCACAGCCTATAGTGTAATTTTCTCTATTAAAATATTCCAATTAGCCTCAAACCAGTACAGGAACCCTCATGGCTCTTAAAAAAAATCAGTTGTTGTAGGATACAAAAAAAGATGCTTTCTAGTGTGATAAAGCAAGGGAAAAAATACCACCAATATCAGGAATTCCAGCAAGAAAGCACTTAGCAACATGTGCAGATGAAAGGGATATTTTGTACATTTAAATGGAGACAGGACTATCTTCTTCTCTCATAGGCTTGAAGGTTAGAGACAGGCTTACTAATGTATCAAAGCTGAAATGGTAAGCTATAAATGTTTGATAACCTCATGATGCTTCCCTATGTAGATTGTTGAACACACAGTATACTATTTTCCTCACTTTCTTGTGACTGAAAAGTGAGTTTTCTTTGACATTCTTATCACAGTCAAATATTCCCTAGTCTGAAGAATAAAAGCAAAAACATTAACCTAGAGTTTGGTCCAAAGCTTGTCAAAGTTAATTTGAAAAATGCTTTTGACATCATTAGCTACTGGAACAATTCTATTCAGAAAAGTGTTCTAATCTGTGTAATTCCACAGAAGTAAGTATTTGGCACAGGAGAATGTGATTCATAATTCTGATCTCATTTTTTTCCTACTCAAGATTAGACCCAATGTAAACCGGTGGAGTAACACTATGTCAGGGTCATTGCACTAGATGAAAAGCAGGTACACAGGATTCAAGGCTGGGGCCTCAGATTCATATTGGCTGAGGATCTGGACCTCAGGGTGGATTAACAGGCTGAAAATAACACGGGTCTTTAATCAGACGTGGAAGACGTTGAAGCATTAACAGAGTGACAGCGAACTTGCAGCAGGGGCTGAGGAAATGCATTACTATGGTGACTTAAAAATGTTTCTTCAACCGCGTTTTTGTCTTTAAGGTGTTGAAAATTGTCTTTAATGTGTCTGGGAACTGCTAGCCAACAGTGTCAGCTTGTCCTGGTACATAATTGTCTGCATTAGTTTATTCAAAACAAATACTATCATCCATATTGATTAAAGTAAAATTCTTCATTGAAGTGGAAGTTTATGTTCTTCACATAGCTGGGAGTGCATATCTATTTTTCTCCTGATAGGTGACAAAAGCAATTTCTAGAGTTTGGATTCTTGATCTGGTGTATCATTCTCTTAGACTAGTATGAAAATCACCCCTAAGGCCAACCCAAAATTTAGAGTGTGGTGGTTTGGGAGTTTCCCACCCCCCACACTTTGTAAAATGACCCAGACTAGAACTCAGCTGGCAGGAAGCTAAGGACTGAAGCTATATTTACAGCTTTGCACAATGTACAGGTAGATATATACACTATATACAGGAATAGTTACAGAAATATACAAGTTAAAGGTAATACACAAACACAACTCCCCTCCCAGAAATCAGAGACCCCAGGTTGGGGCTCCCAAGCACCCGTCTATCTTCTCCCCACCCCTGCACCTTACCCCAAGGTTTGACTTATGCGCAAGGTGGATTAGGAGGATCCAGGGAGTTAGAAGAAAAGTGGTTAGTGAAGATTAATTGGAAAAAGAGGAGTCAGAGCCAGAAGCTGCTAGACCACCCCAGACACTGTTCTCCCAGAAAGAGACAGTCAGAGAATGCCTTAGCTATATTTTGGTTTCTTTTCCCAAAACATTCTCAGCAAGCGTATGAGTGAAGTAGACATCACCATGTTTTCCTTTCACAGCCTATAGTGTAATTTTCTCTATTAAAATATTCTAATTAGCCTCAAACCAGCACATAGAGCAGCTGAATTTTGTAGCAGGATTGAATAGGACACAAAGAATTGTGTTCCTGAAAGGGCTGATGAGCCCTTTGAAAAGTCACCCCAATTCTCTTTGTAGTTTTATTCCCATCTTGGGAAATCAATAATAGCAATAATAAGAAAAGCTATACCAATGCATTTTCCCTTCAAAGTGCTGGCTTCAATGAAGTATCCACAGGTTTTGACATCTAAGAGCTGAATTAAGCCCAGTTTTAAAATCATGTATTTAATCTTTTTGATTATTAGTTTAGCCAGAGGTCCAGTGGAGAACCTGGACACATGCTTTGTAAAGCATGCTGAAGCCAAACCAGCACACTTGTTGGTTTGCTTTTATCTGAAAACTAAAGCTCAGTGATTCTGAAAGGTTGGAATACATGGACTTCTGTGAACCTTATAAGGTTCATATTCATGGTACTCTTCCACCTAATATGCACAGGAAGAAAGATGCCTCTAATCCTGGGGGAAGTGCAGCGTTAACACACATTTTTGTAACAAAATGAACCTCATGAGTCCTACCTGCTCCTGGCTTTCTATGTAGGATTTCACTGGTAGTGAGGACTGGATGTGGGTTGGAATCCTTCCTGAGCTTTCAGGACCAGGCAAATCAAAGCATGGACACCGGACCCTGCCATGGCCCATGGATCCTCTGGGAGCCTGTTATCAAGGTTTTATGGTTGATTGTTGTACAATATATTCCTCTAGGGTGGTACTTCAAAAATACACATTTTGTCACTCCCTGTTACACACTATATGAACAACTAGTTCAAGAACATCTGGTGATATCTGCTCCTACTGAGAGCAAGTGGAATTTCTGTTGGTATCTTCAGCACAGAAAACACTAACACTGTCCATGTTTGGGATACAAACACACTTGTTTGGTATGTTTCTTCCTCTGTATTCCTTAAAATGAAGACAATTTGTGCTTTCTAGAGAAGCCTCAGCCAGTAGTCACTGAGGGTCAGTTACTGAGGGTTTCTTTCCTGCTCCTGGATGATGAGCACATTTTTCAAATAGTTCTGTCTTAAAGATGTGTTAGATTTTGAACTATATAAAGGGTCAGTCACAATGGAAATACCAAACTTCTAGGAAAGTCTGGATGTGTTTTAAATGAACAAATGTTGGTGTGTTTTGGGTTTTTTTCTGCTTTAAAAAAAAAAAAAATTAGTGGGCTTTACACAGTTACTTTTTTTTTTTTAATTTTGAAAAAGCTGAAAATTAATGCCTAATAGAAACTTTGAACAGGAGGAGAATGTCACTTGATGTCTGAATCACCTCTCATCTTTGTCAGTGAGCATATTTTTGTTAGCTTCAGTATGTTTTGGATTAGACCTCAGATGCAGACAAGTATATTCAATGCAGACTCTTTAATATTTTCACATTAGTGTTAATGCTGTGGCAGGCTGCTCTTAAGAGATCCTGTGTTGCCTCATAAAGTTAAATAGCACTGATGGGCAGGCAAGTAAAAGAATATTGCACCTTTTTCACCATAATGTCTAATTTCTGAATTGGTCTCTCAGCACAGGTCTTATTCAGGTCTTTGGACATCTCAGCTGCATAAAGGCAGTTTGCTCAGATGTTCAAAACAGCAGGAAAAGAGCCACAGTGTTAAGGAACAGTAAACATTTTTCAGCCTGACTGTGCCTGGCTCAGTGAAAGTTAACTATCACACCACCAACTGCAAGTTTTTGAGTGCAGTATTTAGAAGGGTCCCATGCCAGACTGCACCACATTTACTCAGACACAAGATGACTGAGGATCCATGCAATATTGTTGTATTCACATGAGGTATGTTTTTAAAAATACAGATAAATGTTTTGGAGTAAGACACCCCTGGGTACTGAGAGCACAGAAAAAGCACAATAAAAAGCTAATGCACATCCAATGTTTATAATATCTGACATCTACTCTACAGAAAACGTAAGATAATTAAAAGTGGTTTCCTTACTCTAAGTAGGCAAATCTGAGATAACCCTTGGACCCTAAGTTTCTAAAACCTGCCAAAATAAAAGCTGGCTGAGATTCAAGTAAATGAAGTTATAAGCTTGAAGGGAGAGACAGCAGTAGCGAGTAGCTAGTAGATAAATGCCCCAAGGGTGGTAGGACACAACTTATAGGGAGAGGCAGGAGGCTTTTTCTCTCCACCTAGCAGCTCATGAAGGGATTTTTATAAGAGGGAGGCAACCAAACAGCACACACACCTGCTATTTTCCCCAGTTTCTACAGTGGCACAAACATTAAAAACAAGAATGTAAGTGCAGAGAGACAGACAAGGGTGCAAGAGGTATCTCACATTCCTTTTGAAGTGAGCAGTATTCTGTTAAGCATAGAAGCACCACCTGCAGCAGCTAGCCAACCCTCATGTGTGGCAGAGATTCGAGTTTACAGATGAGGCTACATGGACAGTGTGCTCCTAAAGCACCCTGTAAGAACGGACTAGACAGTTGATGGTCAGAGAGACTTCACTGCTCCCAGAAAAAAAGATCAGCAGAGCAGTTGGGAGGAAGGCTAAGACAAAGTCCTTAATCTTCCTCAAGGATGGCCTGAAAAGTAAGAGGGATGGTCAGGACTCCAAGTTTCTCTTCCTTACATTGCTGTGCAACTGTGGGGATCTCCTGTTGCCCTATGTAAAATTGATATCAACTTTATCTGCTTCATAGGGAGCATGATGGCTTTATGCACACAGAAGCAACTAAACATGCTGTGTGTCCAGGTAACCCCGCTGGCAAGCTGTCAGGCCACAGAGGACTTCATCTGTCATTCAAGAGAAACAGTCAGGAGATCTTTCACAGATGTTATCGCTGCTCCAAACAGAATAGAGCTTGTTCCCCTTTGTAATTAGAAAGGAGCTAATCTGATCTGTGATGTAGCCTAGTATCACAACACTCAGAAACCTGAGACACTTGATCACATCCAGAGTGATAGTAATGCATGCAAAAATTTTACTTGTAAAGGATGTTCTGCTGCTGGCTGAGGCAGGTGGGAGCTCTGAATTGCTCAGCTTTGCTCAAATGCAGTATCCAGCAAAAGTGATGATAAAACTCCTACCTGTGGGAGCAGGGGCAGATGCAGCATGTTATGTGTTTTAAAATTCCTACCTTCAAGATTAATCCATAGTCCATAGATGTTAAGTGTGTCTGCTGGCTGAATTAAAACTTGGCTCAAATCCATATCAATTAGATCTCAGAGCCAAAAAATAAGGCTTAATCCTATTAAATATTAGCCTGCTTAGGCTTTCCTAAGTAGGTAAGACTTCTGACTTCTGCGTTGCAAGAGTGGTGTACAAACCACTATGGCTCCTTCCTATGTTTGTGTCATGTCTATTTTCCTTGGGAATTTGTCATGTGGGATGAACATACGTGTGAAGTGTCAATGCCCCTTTCTTCCCTTCTCCTGCCTCAGAGAACTTGGAGATGAACAATCTCTTTTTAGAAGTTACTTGTATAAATTTATTATTTTAATCTCAAGGTCCATGAGCTTGTGTTCTCTGCAGCAGTTCAGCATCCCAAAGAGTTCTGAAGGCTTGATGGTACAAGTGAGAGTATATGGTTCTTTATACGGTGTCTGGATAAGGTCCTTGGAGAGTGCCACCAGCCCCTTGCCATTCCTTTCACTGTTTTTCTTTTGTCTTTCTGTGTCCCATACCTGAGTGTTCCCTCACTGATCTCTCTTTCTCTCTCTCTCTCTTTCTTCTCCCCTTCTCTCTCCTTACCTTGCTACCACTATTGGGATGTAGAGTAAAGATGCTGGTATCAGGACTTTGGTTATGTTGGATGAGCAAGGAGGTAAGTTCAGATTGCTTCAGTAAGAAAATATAACCATTCTCAAAGTACTTTACTAATTGTGTGCAATCCTAAAAATGAGGGCCATAAAATGTGTGGTTGTGCATGAGAATCTCAAAATCTTTGCTTTTAGCTTTGCTGTCTGACAGAGTAATGTACATTAACTGCATAAAGATCTGTATTTCTTTTAATCTGTTTCCCATTAATGTCAAAGAGAGCTGCAGGCTGAACTCATCCAAACCATCATTTTTTTTCAGCAAGATTTCAGTCAAGACCCAACTACACAGTGAGAAGATTTGCCTCCATATGTATAAAATCCACCATTATTTATGCAGGTGCTATGTAGTTTTCTTCCTTATTTTAGCCAATGGCAAAGGACATGCAATAAAATGTATCCCAAGAGAAGGTAAAACTGGTTTAGAACATGTAAAAATTCCATTGCTTTTTATATAGAAATGTCAGTGAGGATAACAAAAATTTAATATTAAAAGCTATGACACAATCAGCTCATTACAATTGACTATACAGGAGCATTCAAGCATATATGAGTGTCCTTCTGTGGATGACAGTGACAAAGGCAGAGGCAGATATATCCAATATATTCCAGGAAATTACATTTTTGCCCTTCATAATATTACAAGAAGTGGGTAGTTTCCCTTCCCACCCACCCCCACATCAAACTGTTAAGTCTTCATTTGCTGCAGACTCACACCATCAACAAAATGGTGGCTCCAAAGAGAAGTTAAATCAACAGAGCATAATTTCTGCTACTCTATATCAAATCATCCCCCCACCTCCAAAAGCCCTTGGTGTTTTTTACTGTGTGACATGGTACAAGACTCTATTATGGAATGTTTTCTACAGAGGTAGTGCTGCAGTACTCATCAAGTCCACTATGGCATTGTTGGGAAATTGACTGCAGGACTACAAAGGCCTTTTTCATCTTTAACATCCCTGTCTCTCTCACACTAAAGTGACTGAAAAGTAATACCAGGACTTAAGCAGAAAGTATTGTTTCTCTCTTTTTTTTTTTCTTTCTTTTTTTTTTTGTCTTTTTTTGGGTGTCTCTGTGTGTACATCTTACTGCTTCGCCACCATCACACACTCCACACCCCCACCCCCCCAGTTAGGGAAAAGAATTTTAACCTCACAATTTTTGACACATCATCTTGTCTTGACAAGAAGAATATTGCAGAGAATATTTTGTTCTCTTCTATATTTTTTTTTCCTGAATAATGGCAGTAAAAGAACTATCACCGGATACAGAAAGCCAGACATTACTTATACTGAAACAGATACAGCACCTGCCTAAATAATGTGTTTTGTTTCAGAAGTGAATTATACAGCTAAAATAAATCACAAATATTGTCAAAGAAACACTGGAAATACCCAGGTGTGCCTTGCAGTGTAATTCACAGGCAGATCAGCAGAAACCTTAGTGGTTCCTAGAACTTCCCTTGTGTTTAGACTTGGGAAAGTATGTTTCTGTTCTTTAGCTGTTATTTTTCCATCGATTGCAAGGGAGCTTGTTTTGGTTTTAAGCTTGAATTTTGTTTTTCACTTTGGAATTCTACTATTGCTAAACTCCTCGATGCAGGAATTGTCTGGCTTTACTTCCTAGTTGTGCTAGGAAGAGTGGTCTGTGTGAGCCAAGGAGCTAAGACTGGACACATTGATCTCATTGGAATCCAGGGAGCTCAGTATTAAAATCCAGTGAAACCTGCAATGTGTATCGTACAGCCAGAGATGTAGGTTTGTCTCTTCTTATGGAAAAGAATCAGACCATTTGAAAGCCTCTTTACATTGGTTATGGTTGTGCCTTAAGTGGTTCAGCAATTTTAGCTTGTGACTATACACTATGGGTTTCTCAAGCAAAACATCCTAAGCATTCCTACAGACTCTGGGAACGTTGTAAACACTGTACTGTGCTGAATGTTTAGGTTTTGTCTCTTTCAGCCGTATGTAGCTGTAATAGTTCCTGATTTCTTTTAACAATAAAGGACAAATTATTGGGTAAAATGCACTGATGGTGACTTCCAACCTTCTGTAATTAGTGCAAAGTGTGCAACTCACAAATGTCTCTGCAGATTATCAGATTAAGGAAATTATTTGCTAACACTGCCATGTGATCTCTTTTCAGCTGACTGCACAAGTCACTTAAGATTATTAGGTGTTAGATATAAGAAAAACATGACATTGATCTTTCCAGTGGGTGGCAAGCAGAATATCTATCTAATCTCTGCAGTTGCTGGAAGCTCTATTTCTAGGTTTCCTCACCAAAACTGCTTGCTTTGAAGACCATAAAAAGAAAACATCTTTGAGCCAATCTCAATCTAAATAACACAAAGCAGAACTCATTTTTTTACATCAATAAGCAGAAGCCTTTAGGATCATAAAAGGAAATAAGTCAATGTAATTTTACAATACTAGGTATCTATACAATGAAACACATATGGCTAGCTTCTTTGCCTAAACCTTTAGCACAGCTGGCTGCGCAGCAGACCATGGAGTCTGTTATGAACCTACAGAGATGTGTAGCACCACAAGACCCTTCATTACTCCTCTTTCACAGAAAGCGAGTCTGCCATAAAATCTAGTGAACCTTCCCCAGTGTAATTTGAAGTCACTGGGAAGATAAGTGGGATTTTGGAGCAGTCTCTCTACAATACTGAATTATTTTTTTTGAGACAAGTTTCACCACCCAAACTAGCACAACACAGTTCTCCCCCTGGAGAGCCCATAGGAAAGAGTTAAGGAGTTAGATTCTCCTTGTGGAATTTTTTTTCCATTAATGAGAAACTCTAGTAGAGACACTATGTGCATCTGTAATAGGTTTTTTTAGAACTACTCTTAATAATCACAGAATGTCTAGGGCTGGAAGAGACTTTGAAAAACCACGCAGTTCAACGCCCCTGCAGAACAAGATCATCTATAGCAGATCACACAGGAATGTGTCCAGGCAGGTTTTGAATATCTCCAGAGAGGGAGACTCTAAAATGCCCCTGGGCAGCCTGGTCCAGTGTTGTGTTACCCTCACAGTGAAAAAAATCCTCCTCATGTTTACATGAAACTTCCTATGCCTCAACTTCCACCCATTGCTGCTTGTCCTGCCATTGGGTATCAAGGCTCCCCTGCTTAATTATTTAATTATAAAGCTCACTTAATTATTTAAATAAAAATGTGTACATAATATTTTAAAATACTTACATTTTACACTAGAAATGTCATGATGCAAAAGGTTATCAAACAGTGGCAACTGCTGTGCTTCATTAAATATATCTTTAAAGCATGCTAACTTAGAGAAATGCTAATATTTGCAAGCATGCTGGTTAAAAGCAGGCCCTAGAAGTAAAACTGACAGTATAAAGTGGGGATATGGAGATAAACCTGAACTACTGATGCTGGATGGGCCCCAGCTCTCTTCCTCCAAAGGAAACTCCCCTGGTCTGGCAGTATTAGCAGACAGACAGAAAGATTTAGGCCTTCAAGGACATTTAAACTGCACAATGACATCATGCAGTTTATTACAAAAGAATATTCTTCTTCTATTTAAAATGAGGTGGAGAGGAGAAGCTTTTCCAATAATAGCAGTAGCAACACAGCCATTTTTCACCCAAGACAAAATAGAGGAATAGCCACAACTTTGATAAGCCATAAAGAAAATGTCAATGCAATAGGAATTTTCTTCCTGCAAAACAGTAAACAGCAAAACAGCAGCTTTCTATACCCAGAACTGTACTTCAGATCACGTTGAAGCATGGAGATAAAACTTTGAAATAACTGGGTGCCTCAGTAAGTGTTAGCATCATTTGATGGTGCTCATACTAACTGACCTCTGTTCTTTTTGCGATTGTGTTGCAGTTTTGTATGAGTTATGGCTGACTCATTTCTATGGTACTGAGAAACAACTGCAGCAAATACCATTCCTTTCCATCGGAGACCAAAATTATGTCCCCTTGCACAGGTTCCTTCCCCAGTTTATCTCCTATTCAACAGCTACCTTGAAAATTGATAGGCGGTGAGATGTCAAAAGCAGAGTTGCTAGAGGTGCTCCAACAACATCTATGAGCTGAGATAATCACAGCCAGAAACTGTTTGCTAATTAACACAAAAAACTTCTTCCAGATTCTGCAGGGAAAATGGTATTATTTTGGAAGTGTACTGCAGAACAAAAGACAAAACGAACGCCTCCAAAAGAAGGTTGCACCTTATCTACCATTATTTTTAGCACAGCTATACGAGGGCTCACAAGCACTCTCCATCAGCTTTCTTCCACTCACACCTGTGCTCAGCAATAACTTTCAGAGTGAAGCTAGGTCAGGACTCAGAATTTCTGAGAAGGCTGTCCTAGAAATGTACTACACTCTGACACTATTCTCCTTTATGGAAAATGGGATCACCGAAGATCATTGCAAGTAGTTAATCTGCTGACATTCTTTTAAATTCAGCCTTCTTATATGCAAAGATGATCACAATGTGTTCCTAGATGTGGGGTTTTTTTCCTTTTTTTTTTTTCTTTTTTTTCCCTTTTAGACTAATTAGAATTGTCCTTTGTGGAAATTGCTTCATTGCACAATACTTCAGGCAAAGGAATGAAAAAAGGAGCAAGTTCCCTTCTTCACAAGCATTCAACTGATGTTCAAGCACAGGCCCCAAATCTGGGACTCTAGTGAAGAATATCAGTTGTAAATTACAGATGAGGAATGCAAAGGTCAAGCAACACCACTCTTGTCATGTCCTGGTCCTGTATCCAGTGCTGTCCTAGGGTGCTTTTGCAGCTATGTTTGCTCAAGAGATCACAGAGGCAGCTGAGGTATATTCCTGCTACACTTTTCCTTTGTCAGCTACTTCCCCAGATCAGTCATAGAGTGAGGATTTGCCAGGATGTCATGGAAGAGTGAATGGCAAAGGTTAGCCAAAAGGCTAACCAGACTAACTTACGGTTGCTTAGTTGCCTATGGTTTTAATACAGAATTAATTCATAAGTATAAAAATATAGATACCCTAAGACATACCATTAGTATGCTGGAAGACCTGGAAGATCACCATATTTGAATCAAAGCAACATTCTCAGACATAAAAGGGTATCAATGTGCAGAAAGGACTAATAATCATGAAAGCTTCCTAGAGAAAATAAATGAGGGAGATCTCAGTGGACCATGCCTCTGATGTGTATTCTGCCTCGAGAGGCTGCCAATTCTCCTATATATCATATGTGATACAGATCTAGTATATTCAAAGAAAACTGCAACAAACCATCTGACGTTTAAAAGCTGACCTTGAAGAGTTTCTCTAGATAGGAGAAACAGGACATAACCTTTTGTGGGTGTGAATCTGTGTAGGTTGGTGACAGTATATGCCAGCAGACTCTCTTCCCTAAAGCCTGTAATGTAATACACAAAACTGGAATAGGGAAGACCTAATATAACAGGCGTTAAATTAACCTTTGGATAGCCATCTGATTTCTTACTGATAGTGATTCATTCTGGGCCAGATTCTAATATCAGTTATACCAAAACAAACCCAGAGTGGCCCCATTAAGTTAATTCTTCTATAATATTTATGCCTCAATAATTGTGCTTAGACGTATGACTTTCAATTTTTGTGTTTAGACTTTCTTGCCTGTGGGAGCAGGTCTTTGACAGGTATAAATTGGTGCTGCTCCATGAAGTCAGTATAACTACTCTGATTTAAACCAATTAACAATCCAGTCCACACCATTAACAATTAGCACATGGTTTTAGGACCAGCAGCCAGCTGTCTAGATTTCCGTGCTACAAATATGACATAGGCTTTTCACACTGATGAGGTTTCCTTTAATGAAAGATAAATCAGTTTTGGGTCTCTTTTCTATTCAGAAATAGCACAAGCATCACACACAAATCCTGAAGCAGGATAAATTAAGTCACATTCCCGGAGAGAGCTATAATTTAAATAAAAGTCTTGTAGTCATGTCAAATATACTCTTCAATCAGCACTCATGTATTCAGGCAGAGTATGAAATGGTGAAGATCAAAAGGCCCTACTACAAACTTTGCTTCAGAGAATGTTCGCCTGACCAAGGAAACGTGCTTAGACTGAAAGCCACTAGTGGTACCAGATCTACGACTGGTTTCTGCAGTCTTACCCAGCTTTTTCTACTGGCCAGCCAAGGTTAGAGAAACACAGACATCAAAAGCAGTGAAAGAAAGGTCACTTACCTTTCATCCCTCCTAGTGTCAAAACACACAGGTGGAAATAGCCTTATTTTTACTGAGAGCTCTGGAAACCATCTGGGTTCTGTAAACACAGCTCTCACAAGGAGGAGGTGGGAGTCTGTGACAGAAATATAGCAATTCCAACTGCACTGCACAAACCAGCATAAAAGTCAGCTCACGCTCCCACAGCTGTCTCCCAGAGCAGCAACAAATGCTGCTAAGCCACACAGGAGCAGGCAGGACTCTGAATTAGTGAGAAGCAGGAGCATTCAGGTGAGTATCACCTTCTGCCACTCACATTTCTAACAACACTGCCAATCTGTGGCTACAAACATGAACCAAAGCTACTGCTGAAGCCTCCCAACCAAAATTAAAATGACAATGTGCATTAAAACAGCCTAACTTTATAGTTAGCAGTTCTGGACCAGCAGTTTATCTGACAGAACTTGTGTAGTGTCTCTCTCAGGTTTCCTTATTAGTTTCCCAGTTCTTTGCCCAATTATATGCACCCCTTTTAAAGGAGGGTGCCAGGTAACTGATCCTTAAAATGTATCCTTGGATTTGAGATCAATAACTCATGTGGTTTCAGGAGACAGGCACATCCAGTTGAGGAGAATGAGAACTGACAGCTGAAGAGCAGATGCAGCTGGCAGTACTGACATGGTGCTCTCCTTCTCAAAGCCCAGCCTTATGCAAGGATTAAATAAAAAGCACAAGTTCAATATTTGAATTATTTCAGCTTGAATAATTTAGGTCAGGATTTTCAAAGCCCTCTAGGGGTGAGATACCCATTTCCCATTAAAATTAATTTTATTTAATTAATTTTAATGGGTATTGGGTATCCAAATCCCTCAGAAAGCTTTGAAAATCTAAATTTCAATTGTTATTAGGAACCCAAGTAAGAAATTAGGCCTATTAATGTTTGCAAAGAAGTCAAGGGGAGTTTTATACTGACGTCAATATGCACAAGACCTTTTTCTCTAAAAAGCTTTTTTTTTTTTCTTCCCCCCCTTCTAGATAGGATTAAGTTAACCTCAGAAATGATATTCAACTCCTTCTATAACCCGTGCTCCTTTAGTTTCTTTCCTCTCAGGTCTAATTCGCTGTTTACATTTTTTTTTTCTATTCCATAGGAGGAATAACAATGTATTTGTGTTTTACTGGGATTGCTTTACTTTGCTAATTGTCACAGTTGCAATTTCATTGGACTCAAATGCCACTCTAAGTGACTTTCGTACCCTGTGTAGTACTTGTTTGGTTTTAACCTTCATGAAACAAATAGTGGGACTTTCCACCCATGTAAAACACTGACTACCAGTCATATATGACTTCTGATCCCAGTGGATCCCAGTGGATTTTTTTACATCAGTGAAGAATCCATTCTTACAGTTTTACATTAGGACGTTTTCCCCAGCTTTAATAGTGAAGAAATTAGCACATTAAATTATCTTGAGATGCCAAGTTACTAAGAAAACCCTACATCATTATCAGACTTCAGTGGAAATAAGCCAAATTCTGTTTGATGCCAGTGGAGACACAGTGTCTATATATGGCTGATTACTTGCCTTAATGCTTTGTGACTTGCTCTGGAGCAGAGCAGAAGTGACCACACTGAAAACAAGAGTCTTCATTCAAAGCTTGGCTTCATAAGGTCCCTTGTGGACAAAGATATGGAACAGCACTGCCAGTGGTCCTCCTTCAGTGAGCATCAGGCTCCTGGGGTGATTGCTCTGTGTTCACTGGGGTTACTTATGATTTGCAACATCCATATCAGAAAGAAAAGCATCCTTGAGGCTATACTCAGATTAGAGATTAATATCCAATGCCAAAGTGGCAGGTGTCAGTTTCCACAGCTTCTGGAAAAAGAAGGACTTGGACATGGCTCTTAATTCTTCTTTCCATCTCCAGTACCATTACTAGCAGCTCTCCTATTTACTAATTAAATCAATTATACCACCTAAAGTCAGCTAATTCCAAGGCAACTGTAAATGTAAGTAACTGATTTTCCATGGAAGGACACCTTTTCTCCTATATTAACATTCATAAATGCAAAATAATAACACTGTCTTTCTTTCTCTGGATATCACTGGTGTCTTAGTAAGTGGATGTATTGTATTATGCTTCTGTACCTTTAATTTTATAATCCTTCCTTTCTACATCACTACATCTTGTTTAAATTAATATATTTCAAACAAATTCCTTCTTTGTTTTACTCTTCCCATATTAGTAAACAACATCTTCAGCATCCAGTGCAGTATGCATCCTTTCAACAATGCATCAGCTCAGATTAATGCATTGTAATGTCATTACTGATTCAGTTCTACATGGTCATTTTTCATATTCTGTTGAAGACAAAAGCAAACAAAAATACAATTCATTCCACACTGTCATCCCTTTGTCCTGACCAGAACAACTCGATCGTGTTGAAGAAGGCATGAACCATATCAACCAAGACATGAAGGAGGCCGAGAAAAATTTAAAAGATTTAGGGAAATGCTGTGGCCTTTTCATATGTCCTTGTAACAAGTAGGTACTGGGTACCGGCTCTGCTATGTGGTGTCCAGTTTTTTTGTCACAGTGAATGTCTGAAGTTTTTGTCTTTTTTTTCTTTGTCCTTTTCCATCTGCTTCATTCTGTGGGGATAAAATACTTGTGTTTAATCAGAACAACTGGAACGCATCGAAGAGGGAATGGACCAAATCAATAAGGACATGAAAGAAGCAGAAAAGAATTTGACGGACCTAGGAAAATTCTGTGGTCTTTGTGTCTGTCCATGTAACAAGTAGGTGCTGCCTGCCTCATCTCTTTGAGCACTTAAGGCTGATTCCAAAGGCCTTGTGAAGCTCATCCTTGCTAGGCACATGGACAGGATGAGCATGTGGCATGCAGAAAGAACGATTCTGGTTCAAATGCATTCATCTCATAGCATAGACAACCGACTGGGAATTACTGTAGATGCATTAAAATCAGGCATACTGCAGTGAAAGCTTCACTGTCGACACCTTTTAATGGTAAAAGTTTCAACATTTTACACAAAGTGTACTGAGTGGTTCCATTTTCCAGTGAATAAAAACCCGTATTCCTGGAGACTCTAAATTTTGAAGCACATTCTGACAATTGAGTTTGATAAATAAAACAAAACAGGAGAAAAAAAAAAAGCAGAAGAGATCATAATAAACATTACTCAAAATTATGGATGAAAATCACACCTTTTTTTTTTGTTGTTTGTTTTTCATCAGAAATAGTCTTGATGAGATCATGAGTGAGACCTGACATTTCACAATTGGAACCCAACCTGAAACGGTTTTCATCCTGCCATAGGCAACAAATTTGGGAAAACCTGAAAACACCAAATTTCTCTCATTTGGTAGCACGTACACTAAGCAGAAATGTTGAAATGCATTGAATTTGCTTGCATGCCATCACAGTTGAACGAAATTGTCCTCCAAGTAATGCAAAGCTTGTTCTAAATGCCAAATGAAAATGTGATGTGCGGTTGTGTGGGGACAGGAAATCTGAGACACAGTGGGCCAAGCAGAAGGCCTTGAGGACTCATGAATCCAGACTGCAGTGAATAGGCATGTGACCAGGATATGGTGAAAACATTCATAAATGGTTAGCCAGAGGCTGCTCAGGAGCCAAAGCAAAGAACAGTGGTTCTGTAGTATTACACTCCCTTTCAGCATGGCACAGATACTTCTTCACAACCAGGGCTTGATCCTACCATGATTATCAAGACTTAAGGAAAGAGTCATGGAGTTTAGTGGTTGTTTTGCCAGAAATCAGAAAGATCGTACTGGGTTTCTGTCTTACCAGTCACCATTTATTTTGAATTTAATTCCCCTGGGACATGAAGCAGATACAATGCAGATACCACCTCAGTTTTTAAAAAATCAATTTTGCTCCTGTGTTCCGAGCCATGAGTACTTTACTGTTGTAAGCATATTGCCTAGAATGTGTGCACTATAATCTTGGTGTGTACACTGTGAGAGAGGCAAGAAGGAACTGAAATAGGTATATGAACACGGAACCTTTGGCAGTGGAATGCCCTGTGATTGGTTATCAGATCTGATACAGGTTTTAGCTCTGCTGTCCTGCACCAGAGGATGCAAAGCTGCAGGTACAAGAGAATGCGGCAGGAACTTTACATCTCCCACTCTCTAAAAGCTGTAGCAATTTAAAGAGGCACACTGTCCTGGATTGCTGCTCCTGGAGAAACTTGGCACAATGCCTACATAAAATGTTCACCCTTGAAAACAAAAATTCCAATGCATTTTGCAGAAATCATAATTTTTCGGAATATCTTAAATATTCTGTACTGCTCAGAACTGATATCCAGACCTGTGCCATGGATGGGGTCGGGATTTGACACAACTACCACTTCACTCTGACAGCAGTATCAGGAAATCAATAGATAGAAGAACAGAGAGATACTGTACACATTTGTTACAGGGACATTCCTTTGGAAAGGTGTCTTTTCACTGCTTCAAGGCAATAGTCTGACCTCTGGAGTCTGCAGCCAGATTTCATAAACTAGCATTGCTAATCATAAACAGAGTATGGATGAAAGAGGCCTTTAGAGCCCATTCCTTGAATCACTATGCTGGGACTCAACTGGTACAAATAAGATGATATTCTGAGAAGTGGAGAGAATTTCATGCAGTTCTGGGTATCAGTATCACCATAATCCTCTAATGCTTTTCTGGCCAGTGGTAGATAAACTGCCTATATTTTAAAAATATTAACTATTTCATACACAATTATACTCCAGTATACAGAACAAATACAACTCTGCGAGCCCTACATTCTAAAGAGACCCAAAATGTCCATAACCAATTTGCATCCAAAAGGACAGCTGGGATTGATCACGAGTAGACCCAGACTCCACTTGTTGACTGTAATGGGAGGTTTGCAAGAAAATTAAGATCAGGTTATGGGTGCATAAAATAATTAACTTCAAACATAGAGACTGCCTCACTGTCAAAGTTGCACAGGTCCAAATAACAGGAAAAAAACAAATGTATGTGCAGAAGAAAACTACATTGACTCACTTCTAGGAGCTGATGCATAGTTTCAGAGAACTAAGAACATAATGCCAACCACCATTATTTTCAGTCTTCACAAACTTTAATAGGAAACAAGCCACAAAACAGATGAGTAGGAAAGATCCTCATCATCTACGTTTTAATTCTATATTGGAGCATGCAACACATCCACAGGTTCAACAGAGGCTGAGCTGCTTCAGGGGGCATGGAGAGAATGTAACACTAAAGATGGGCTTGTTGATCCCTTTTCTGAATCCCCCAGAAGTACATTCAGTTTCTCCCCCAAAATCCAAGACACAGGGCTGCTTATATGACTGACTGAAGCTGACTGAAGGCCAAGGAAACCACAGAGATTTGCAATCCCAAACAGCTGTATCAGAAACTTCTCCATTTCCGGAATAAAATAAAATATCTTATACCTACAGATCCCAGACACTCTACTGTTAAAGTGTTCGGTCTCATCTGTCAATCCCAGCTGACAGCAAAAAATTATGCTGCACATGTTAATCTGCCAGTGATGGTATGCCTGGATTTTAATTTTCTATCCATGGCAGCTCAGTCAAAAATGGCTTTCTTAAAGCAAATGTAACTGTCATAAATAACAGATACAGAAAATTTCTAGGCTATTTAAAAGTCTTGTGGTTTAAAGCTCCTGAAGGAAGTGATGATCCATTTTTGCCTGTCTTGCTTATTGTGAAGGCTGTTATTGCTGATGCATTAAGAGTATGATGAACTATTGGGGCAACTGTGCTTAGTGAGAATGCTTCAGTTCTTATTCATGCCTGTAGCTGGTGCATGAAGGAAAATGTAGAAAAATTTCCCTTTCTGATGCTAGATTGCTCGTATCTTCTCTTTTCTCCTGCACTCATTTCACTTCTGCCTATTTTACTTTTTGTCTCTGTGGACAAAGGTTTGTACATCAACTGTCGATGTATGATTAACTATTTTCAAGTACCGATATATTATTTGAAAAGTTTAATGAACCCAATGATCTCTATGCTAAAATTATTCCCAAATCAGCTTAGATAAAGTTAGTGGCCTTTAATGCCTATTATGCCACATGTATGTTAAAAAAAGTCAATCAAAGTCAAATCTTCTGCATAGTAAAATGTTAAAGTCCAGCCAAATAAAATTTTCTCTAAGAGGGTGTTTTGCTGTGATGTGATGTACACACTATACTTGGCAGTTCTGTTTTTATGTCTGTCTGCCAGTACGTTCTTTGTGTTTGATGTCAAAACATGTGTCACTGAAATGAAACAATGTTTTCTACTTATCTGTATTTCTTCTCTTTGTCCTTTTTCCTTTTTTTCCTTTTTTTCTTTTAATTTTTTTCTCTCCTTCTTTCTGGAAACTAAGTCAACATTCAAAAACCTGTGTGCAGTGTTGTAGACTTGACAATTGCAATTCACCCTATTGGAAAACAAACTTCTGACCATCACAGTTGTTGTGGCAGTAAAGTAAAAAATCAAAACCCAAACCCCTCCTTTTATTCTGGGTTATGATATATCGGTATATAATCAATGACCCTCTATCTGAGAACTCATTTGCTTGATTCAGCTTTTTAGCTTGGAGAAGTAAAGAGTTTTGCACTTGTCCTTGTCCACTTGATGCTTTGTTACTCATCATCTTTTTTGCATAGGCTTAAATCAAGTGATGCTTACAAAAAAGCCTGGGGTAATAATCAGGATGGTGTCGTAGCCAGCCAGCCTGCACGTGTTGTAGATGAACGGGAGCAGATGGCCATCAGTGGTGGCTTTATCCGCAGGTGAGCCTTTTTATCCACTGTTTTCTCTCTATTCTCCTCATCACTGATATATTTAGATCTCTTCCATATGGTCATGAGTTCTGTGATACTCATTAACTCCTTCAATGGTGATGGGTAATGTGATGGAGCCAGTGGTTTCCATCAAGTGGTGGGAGCTCAGAAATAGGTTGGTGTCAATTAAGACAGGTCCTAAATGCTTACTGCACCCACTGGCTTGCCCTGGCTCTTTGGGTGCTTGTCTGGGCTGGTAAAGGATAATTACATTGCTGGAAATGGTGAAAGTCAAGGTCTCAGCCCTAAGAACCAGGATATGCTTGAAAACATGGCCTTAAACCTTCCTCTAGAAATGCACAGATTTGGGAAATAATAAAATAGAAATAATATTTATGTATTTATTTCACTGAGGTTGCAGACTGTCACAGCCAGTCAGCACTGTCCTTTACCCTGCAGCTACCTGATATGAACAATGCACCTTTTCTGGGGGCCTCATTATGTGTCTCATTAATGACAATCGTAAAATGCCTCAGAGATGAAGTGTTAGGTAAATACTAGTTTATTACTTTTACGTCTCAAGATATATAGTGTTCATTATCCATCCTTGCCAGAAGATGTATCAAACCACCTGGCACCCCCTCCCTTCCAAAAGAAAAAAAGCCAGAGGCTCCCTGCCAAAGTACTGAGCCAAGTACAGAACCTGGAGCACACATTTAACTAGAGGTACACTGCTTCCCTGCTTGTATCTATCCAGAAAACCTGACTGAACAGAAATGTCGTCCCATTGCTCAGCTGCTGTAAACCCATAGCTACGGAGAAACAATGATGCGTTAGTGGCAAGCACTGTGCACTCAGATGAAAGCCAGTTTGAAACACACAGCTAGACTAATGGCATCTAAGCTGCAAACTTTCAACAGCACACAGGGATCCAGCAATGAGTACACACTGATTATAGTGCTCATAGAGCATCTATTTAGATGACAATGCTATTAGCCGAATGGATAGAGGCATACCAGTAGGCAAAGCTTTGATCTCTGAAGATTAAGGACACTGGATTAATAAGTAATTATCTTTCCAAAAACTATTATCCACTTACTTTTTTGGCTACTGGGATAGAGGGAAATCAATGTTCTAGAGACAATGCTGTCATGCAATCTGGAGTGTGGAATGCAGTTGCCATGTAAGTTTGCTGTGTCTGGTGTTTTTGTTGGGGTTTTTTGTTTGGTTTTGGTGTCTGGTTTTTTTTTGGGGGGAGGGGGGGTTGTTTTTTTCTTTTTTGTTTGTTTTTGGTTGTTTGTTTTTTTTTTTTAAATTTCTGGAAGGCAACCACACCAAAATGGGGGCTGGGGTATAACAGAGCAGAACAGCAGGGGAAGTTTTGCTACACCATAACTGCTCTGCAAATAGCCTGTAGTACCCTGTTGGCACCAACATGAACACAAATCATACATACAAGAGGCTCAAAGTAGTGATTTTCTGAGTAGGACTCACAGACCTTGTTTTTCCCACTGTATAGTCACCACATGCCGAACCAGTCAGTGAAGCATTGGACTGGGCCTTGGTTCAAGCACAACTATTGTCTTCCAAAAACCATACAACTGAAAAGACAGTGCTACAAATGAGACAGAAAAGATTCTTATGAAAGCCAGTAAATCTGAGAAAAGCTGCTTCTGCCATTTTCCAGAAACAGTAAACAGTGTATTGGGATGTTAGGGCACGATTTGCACAGATGAAGCAGTTCTTCCCCAATATTTCAGTGAGCCCCAAGTGTGTGATGGGACAGTACCCATTAGCTTGGTGTAGTGTAAGAGGAGAAGCAACTATAGTTTCAGTTTCACCAACCTTCAGCATTTTCTATGTATTCTAACCACATATAGGCATAACAGGGCACATTTTTGCTCTTGATGTGGGATGGACAACCAGTAGCATAGAGATGCAGCATGTACAAGCTCAGCCTGCAACACTTCTAGGAGAAGCAGACATAAGAAATATAAATAGAGTAGTGAGGAACCCAGACAACCCCAACAACCAGAAACTATGTAATGCTTCACAGACTAGCTACTTGTTAATCCCTTTTCTTCAGAGCTGTCAAAGCACCGTGCTCCTCAGGTGAAAAGTGAAGGTGGACACAGGAGAGGTTTCAGATGAATCAGTGTTTCAGGGAGAAACCTCCTCTGCCCCTGCTTTAAATGATTGGTTTTTTGCTCCCAGGGTAACAAATGATGCTCGGGAAAATGAAATGGATGAGAACCTTGAGCAGGTCAGTGGCATCATTGGCAACTTACGTCACATGGCCCTGGACATGGGCAATGAGATCGACACACAGAACCGCCAGATTGACAGGATCATGGAGAAGGTAAGAGATGTAATTTCTAAGAGGATCCCCAAAACGTTTATGTTTTCCTTTCTGCCAGCATAGGCTGTGCATGCTACAGTTTTAATTCAGCTCAGAGAAACAAAAAAACTGCTAGTGCTTTCTCTTCTCTCTATGAATCACTGGGCCACAGAAGAATGTGCTGCTATGGATCTTCAGTAACCTTCAGTGCAGGTCAAGTTGAACCCACACTGTGGGTTTTGCAAGACAAGAGCTGATAACAGGCCCATTAGCACAAATCAACATTCTTTCTGCAACAATTTTGGGAAAAGAGAAGTGCCCTGGATTGTGCAGAGCTGCAGGGCTCCAATCTGAATGCCCTAGCACTTTCTGGCAAGTTTTAAGCTTTCTTGGGCTTTTCTTCCCCCAAGAAATTCTACTTGTGATTGAGCCTTGGATAACTTCTTTGGAGAACTAGTCCCAAAAAGAAGATGAGGATTTATCAAGAAAGGCTTTGCTGTATGGCAACAGCGCAGCCAGTCTTCTTGCACTGTCTGATTACAACCACATTCAAACAAAGAACTACCAGCTCTATCAGGCTGTNATAACCAAGGCTCAGCATTTCTGTTGCAAATTCACCATCTAAAATGACAAGAGAGCACCATTCTAGTGCCAGACCTGCATTGCAGATTTCTGAAGCAGATATCAGCACTCTCCAAACCACGGCTGGGAACTCACTGCCATCTTCACATCTCAAGATCTGCAAGCCATCTGCATTCCCACTGGCAGCGCTCCAGGCACAGACAGGCTGAAGTGGCATAAGAGGCTAGATCTTCATCTGGTGTAAAATCAGTACAACACTAGACTTCAGCTAAGATTTATACAACCTGAGGATCTAACCCAAGGACTTACATGTGCTGCTGAGAGTTAATGCTGACCTTAAGTGGTAGAGCTTGTTCTGTTGAGCCTTTTTACACGTGCAACCCTTCTCACATTAGTAGGCTGCTTATACCTACTTCTTATGCCAACTAGCTACATCAGAGCCTAGAGAAAACAACTAAGGAAAATTCAGTCAGGTAGATTTTCTCATTGGAGTTTGATTTCAGTGAAAACTGAGTGAAGTATACGTTAACTTAAAGGTGGGAAGATTATTTCTGACAGAAAGGCAGGAACATGGTTTTGCATTGATCAAAATTTTTGTTTCACAAAGCTGCATCTGTTAGTTTGGCTGTATTGGAAAAAACACAGCATTTCTGCAATGCCATTCTGCAGTATTTCATATTTCTGGGAAAAATAGGAGCATGGAGGGGAAGGATTTACCACTGTTATTCATATGAAAAGCACTAGTAGGTATCTACATTGTGAGAAAGCAGTAGATTATACACCCTATATCACAACTACCTTTAAATAAGAAGCCTAGGACATATATAATTTGCATAGAGCAAGTACAAGTACTTGTGTTATTACATGTTACTAGCTCCTATCCTCAAGGCTTATAACACAGTGGTGGTAGACATGCCCTGTGTATAGAAATCAGCTGTGTCCTATCCATGACTACAGGATACTACCGCAAACTACAGGAAACCTAGCAACAGGGCACTGCTCAGTTGAGGCTTGCAAACAGTTGAGGCTCGAAAAGGCACTTAGCGCATGTGGGCTAAATCTCTAGGCAGTGTTGAGAGCAGCTGGCTAACAGAAGGACTGGTCTTCTACAGTTATGTGATTTCTTATGGATTTAGGTTTTTCATACAGCAACAGAAAATCAACACCACGAGCTAGTGTGATATATTACACCAGCCTTGAAGTTAGGTCTGGTCAGGTAGAGCGCTCAGCTAAACAACAGTGACACATTTCTGAAAGATGGTCTTGCACTCAGTAGACAAAGTCATGAAAGCAGAACAAAACCAAGACAGTGTTTGATCTTAGTAAAATCTGCCGTATTTCTCAGAGTAAGGACACATAGTAATGAGATACTAGAAAAATAAATGCAATTGTCTGTCTATAAAGGACAGAAATGACACTCAGCTGACTAATACTGAAACCATAAATGCATACACATCCATTTTGCAACTAAATGTGCCAACAGACCATCATCCCTAGCTGGCAGTGGGTATGTAGCACTTCTGGAGCTGCTTTCTTTTCCTGAGCAGCTAGAACATTGTGATTTTCTCATCAGTGATGATCATTAGAAAGACCCTTGGCCAACACACTTTGCAAAAATTGGGGTGCATCAAAAGCTAATGCAAATGCACCCAAAGCATTTATGTTCCCTGCATATATTGCATTGCAGAACAACCTTATAAATGTAAAGATGTAATCTGATTTATCCAAGGTAATCAGGAGAGCAATGAAGAAAAGGCTTTTTCCTTCTCTCAGATCAAAGGGACCAAAACTGAAATGATGATGTGATTAATAGGTTAAATGGCCCAGATATTATCATCAGAAGACCCTGGCCCTGAAATGAGCCATAAATAGGAGACTGGGAGGAAAGTAGGAAGAAAAGCTCAAAGCATTCTATTTTCGCCTATATGGGAAGGTCTGCATATAAACTGACTTTGATGCAACGTCACCCACCAAACTTAGACCTTAGTATTCCTATTTCTAAACACGTTTCAGCGATATCAATCAATATTCATGCATTTAATGATAAACATAACTTCTTCCAAAGCCATTAATTGATGTTTTAGGTAGTTGGCAAAAGCACACAAAACTGTCCTGTGATAGACAAGTTCAAACTTCTAGCTAAAATAAAGGTGTGGCTTATAATGAGAAATTATGCTGATATATGCTTGTTGAGGATCTGGCACAAGCCTCTGTACTAAAAACACAAATCCACATAGCATTTTCCAAACCAGTTATGGAGAAAAGCCTAAGACATTTAAAAATCACTGCACATCAATACAACTGTTTTAAAGGATTTTTAAGCATACATGGGACAGTCGCTTCACCATTCTGGCTTTGCAAATTTGAGATTTAAAACAAATTTGTACAATCTGAATACACCCCAGAGGTGTGGGAACAATTACCAAAACTAACAAAATGAGGCCATTAAACCACAGAGAGTCTGCTATTTGAGTTCATTCTTTTAAAGCAGTAACAGAATTCCTGTATTTTCCATAGGTCTGATTTAAAAAATTGAAAACATTTTCTATCTAGTTCCTGTGCTAGCATAACCTAGTGTAGCCACATGGCCTTAATGGAGTTTTGCCAGTTTTTGTCAGATAAAACAGTGCCTACAGTCTCCAAAACAAACTTCTGCAGAGCTACAGAAACCCATGGTAAAAGTGTCTTCTCAGTCAAAAAGAACTCCTAAATCTCCCAAGTGGTGCTGTTTTATTAATGACATTTTATAGCTATTGCAAATGTTACCCCACAGAAGACAGTGAAGGTAATGGTTCAGCCTGTGTTGGACTAAATTCCAGTTTGATTACTCCAAACCATACAATCCTTTCCTTCCAGTTTATGCTGCTGCCCAGTGAGAGAGGCTACTCTGCCTTGTAAGTTCAGCTGCAAATTCATTTGAGAGGAAGGAATAAGGGCATCACTCCTACCTATTCTCTTCCTTCACATGTAGAGCGAAGAGATCCAGACTGATGTATTTCCAAATAAATTTATCTTTGACATTATTGCCTACAGCAGATAATCAAGCTTCTCTTCTCCAGCAATTCTCTACACCGACCAAAATTTTGGTTTTGACTACATGCCTGGTGATCTAAACTAGAATGAAGTTCAGGTTGACTGAATCTTACTAAGCACTGGAGCTATTCACCAGTGAAACCCATGCATACATCACCAGATCTTCTGTCATTCATTACCATCAGCACCACTAGCACTATCAATAGCACCAGCTACAGATTTGTCACAACACCTAAAAGACTTCAGCGAACCCGAATACAAACATGAAAGCTCTACTCAAAGGCTACCTGAAGCATCACAAAGCCAAAAAAAAAAAAAAAAGATGTCATTTTCTTTCGGGTATCTAATACAACTATTAAAACCAGCTCTCTGGTATTTTCAAGCTTCTTTTTATTCTTGACCTAGCCAAAACTAGGGAAGTGTGCACCAAGCATTACAGATGTTTTCTCTTTCCATCCTGTATCCAACTGTTTCTTCTTTTGTTCTTCCTTAGGCTGATTCCAACAAAACCAGGATTGATGAAGCCAACCAGCGTGCAACAAAGATGCTGGGCAGTGGTTAAATGCAGTGAAGTGCATTTCCTTTTACCACTGTCCAACAGGGCAGTACCTTCATGCTTTTATCATGGTATTTACCTACTAGGTTTGCACACATGCACATATCAGCCCCATTGTAAATGTTGTCCTGTGTAGTTTGTCAGCTTTCCAAAAATGATACTTGTAATTATTTTTTTCTAGCTATCTTTCTTTCCAAAGGTTGTACATAGTGCTGATTTGATGGCTATAGCTCACTATGATGTTTTCTGGGATTTTTCCTTTCCTTGTTTCTGTTTTTAATTCCTTTCCTTTTCTCCCTCTTCTCATTTTGTTTTGTTTTGTAGTTGTTTTATTATTTTTTAAAATAATGTTTGCTGAATGACAACACTGTTGGAATGCTAAACGTGCTGTTAACCTTTAAATATGCAGTATTGTTCTTGTAAAACTGTGACATTCCACAAAGCTACTGCCATGCTCCTGTCTTTGGGTATCATGATGTTTAGGCACTTACACCTGCTGTCTTCAGTTCCTCATCTCCATTATCTGTTGTTATGATTTCATGATTAGACAATGTGGAATTATATTACTATAACAAGCATTGCACTAAAAAGTGATGTGATTTATGCATTTATGCATGAGGAATAAATAGACTTTTAGACTCCTACTTAAACAAGATTCTTCCCATGGCAGTAGCACACCAACAATGACAACAAAAGCATGCTCAGTATTCGGACTCTTTTGGGACTATGTTATACCAGCAAGTTTGCAGTTGTGCCACTTTTTTCTTGTTGATACATATATATAGTTATTAATCATGATCATTTTTTTAATTATTAAAAAAAAAGGAGGAATTTGGCACTCACCATTTAGCCATTGCCAGCAAACTAAAAGCTTGGCTGAAAATATGTCAAAGACAAAAAGAAATTAAGTGTATTATATTGGGTTTGTCTGCTGCTTTTGAAGACTATCTTTTGGAGGAAATGACTACCATATGAAATGGTGCAAAGAAATGTAATTTTTATAAGGCTCTCTCTTACTAGTTGCTATCCCCATGTGGTTTGTTATCAGTACAGTTCTCTGTTGCTTACCTAGAGCTATGCACACCAAATCGCTGAGATGTTTAGTAGCTGACTTAAATAAAAAAAATTTAAAAATTCTAAATGAATGAACTCTAGATAAACTGTGAGATAAATATAATTTACAGCATGTAATATGAAATTCCTTATGTCTCCTGTCAGTTTGTGAAGTGATTGACATTTTGTAGCTAGTTTAAAAATTATTAAAAATTATAGATCTCGGAATCCATGCTTGCTTTATCCATTTGTTGCCCTATGTGTCAGTGACAACTAGTTATTTGCCACTTTTGTGGGAAAAGGAGGAGTGTAAAGTCTAAAGACTCTTTACAAACTACTTCCGTAGCACATGGGAAATTAAAGATTTCTGTTTGCAATACTGTATAAAAGCAGCTTACTCTACAACCAGCAGTCCAAGTGAATATCATTTTGAGTAATCTGGCTTGGATTGCTAAACACTGAATCAAAATATATTCTCTGTTCAAGGGTAAGAAAAACTGAAATAAATGCTATGGTGCAGACAGATACAGCTCCTTAGTCAATAAATTCTCTACTCACAGTGAATATAGTAAACTTGTCAATGCACCTCTTTTCAGGGAATGCTTTGAACTACAGCATTTCTGCAGTCTGCTAAGAATAATTTTCTCAAACGACTAACAACAACTAGTATTTACTGCCAATGAAAACTGTTATTGTATTCTACCAGGGGTTTTTTCCCTATATGGACAAATTATAATTAACTCTGCTTGAGTGACAGTTCACTTGTGTCTCACATGTCCTTGAGTCAAAATACACAAAGAACATAAATGCTTGCATAATAAAAATTGCATGATAATGTAGACAAGCTATTTTTTTTCTTTAGCAGCTTTTTATTTTTAGTACCTATTAAAAATTTATTTATGCAAATATTTCCCTCTCACTACTTCAGACCAAAGACTAAACCTCAAGCAAATGTTTTCAATCTCCTGACCATTTCCAATCCTGTTTATGCAGAGGTTCTAATATTTGTGACAGCACTATCACTCTTCAATGTCCAAGCCTACTGAAGGAGGGCAATAACTGTGCTGGAAAATGTGTTGGTGTGGGAACATACAAATACAAGAATATATGAGAAGGGTAAGAAATAAGCAAGAAAGTAATGAAGATATAAATGAAGCTATTACCCTGTTTGACAGGATTGCACCCTATCTGAAGAAGATCATACTTTCAAAAGCCATAAAGTTAATAAAAAATATAATCTCTTGCTCTGAAGGTCACTATGTTTTGACATCTGTTTTTGTCTTGAACAAAGATCAAAACCTAAACTATTGGAACTTTTTACCAAATGGAAGGTTCAAGGGATAGAAATATTGAAATGTTCTGTTGCATTTATCTTTGTATCTTCCCCCACTGTATGCAGGCTGTCCTGGGAGCTGTCTGAGAATGACTGAAGTAAATAAGTCTGATGTTTTTGGAAACTGACTTTGGAATTATTCTTGAAATAATTCAAAGAAAGGCTTGATCTCACACAGTTATTACAGCAATCCACTTCTCTATGTTAAGTTATGTTTTCTGAACACCAAATCCCTGTTGTAGCATCTGACTCAGTTGGGGAGAAAAAACAAAGGAAAAAAAATGTTTTAAGCAGAATATTGCCTCAAATGTGGCATTTCCCGGTTTTCTTCCTTTTCTCCTCTGGTTGGGCTCTGTCTCCCATGATACACTGCAGACTTCCCCTGAGGCTAAGCAAGCACAGTGAAGAATTACCACTGAAAGGAAAATAACAGAGCTGGAGCTGGAATTACAACTCTCTTAAGATAAAATGGCCACATTGATTGTGGAAACAGAAGACTTAGGTTTTATGAAAGCAAAGTCTTATTTTCCTGGTAAGAAATTTTCTGTTGACCATATTATATTTTCCAACCAGTAACTTACTTTATCTCTGTAGCAGTGCCATCTGGAAACCCAGATTTGAAAGGGGAAAAAAAAATTTAAAAAGATGAGGGCATTTAGAGACAAAAAGCTTCATGAAATATACTACATACAATTTTACCAACTGTTACATCACAAGATTCTCACATTGGTGTTGGTTTGAAGTGGTCATATGGAAAATGTTTTGTCATATTCTCAGGTGCTACAGCTGAATAAACTACCCAGAAGGATTACTTAAAATTTTGCTTGAAAACTGAAGTCCAACTGAAAGACAAAGTCCTAATGAGCTCCACAAATCTGAAATGATTGATTTCTTACACACCATGCATTCATTTCTCTCCTTTTCTAGTTTAGGCTGGAAATAAAAATTTCAAGATAGTCCTAAGGAAATATATTTGAATGTTATTTCTCAACAGAACAAAATTCACAAACAGTGTAGTATCTCATGCAAAATAAATAAGTAAATAGATACATAAATTAAAAATTATCTTCATTGTAATACCTGGTATGATTTAAGCAATGAAAAATTAAGAGAGAAAACTGGAAAAGCCAAAAAAAAAAAAAAATCTATGTGGCTTGTCACAAAGAAACCTTAAAACTTTTAAGATGTTGATGATTCCTAACCTTAGCACAAACACACAGATTCCAAATCTAAAATACATTGTTATGGTTTTCCAGATTGCCAAACACATAAAAAGAAGCTCTGGGTTATATGCAGCACTTTCTGATTTGATAGAGCACATCTTATGAAAAGGAGATCAATGTCATGTGGAAGTACAGAAGGAGAAACAATTATCATAGAATGGCTTGAGAGGGCATGAATCTTAAAGATCATCTAGTTTCAGTCCCCTGCCATGGGACACCTCCTACTAAACCAGGTTGCTCATCCAACCTGGTCTTAAACAGGTTGGAATTAATAATTCTTGAAGATTTGGTGGTGTTTCTGTATATAACAGAAACTGGTAACTGTATATAACGAGTAATTGGAAACTATGTCATGGGTTGAATTGAATCTTCAATGATGAGTTTAGGTTGGTTTGGGTTTTTTATTTTAAAATTTTTGAATTTTGTTAGCTTACATGGATGAAAAACAATGCATCCTTCATTTCCGAAGAACTAAGTAAGTCGGAGTTTGCATGCCATAAGCATAAGAACTGCCATAGAGAGATAGTTGTACCATGTGACATTTATTACAGATATACTTTAAATCTAAGAATATAGATAACTGTCCTCCAAAATATTGTATGTCACGTAATTAACTGATAGTCTCCACTGGTTTTTGATTTGGACCTGAATCTGGAGAGATTGCTCAAAACTTATTTGAGGGATCCAGAGGCAGACAAATATGTTCCTTTTATTTTTTTTCCTCCCTCTTTCTTATCTTATGTGTATATATGCACATATAAATAATTTCTTTAAAAGGCATTGAAAGGAGAGAGACAAGTACTTAGTAATAAGGAAAATTATGTGTGTTAGAGACAGCTTAAGTATATGCACCGCTGCTGCATGTGCCTGTGGGCGTAGGTGTGCAGGACGTGACTGCTGTCTTCTGAGCCATTTTGTTGCCTTTTTACAAAGAGATGAGGACAGTTTGTTTGGAAGTTAGTAGAACATAAACAGAGTATTTTTAAACCTGCAAATAGCTACAAGAAATGCAGACATGTGAGATAAACCATGCTGGGTGCTGGAATGGTTTGATGGGGATGTGGGAGGCAGACTCTAGCCGATTTATTTCGCAAAGTACTTGCCAAATCATGTTGGATCCTCTCTGTAACAGTTTTCAGAGAGATATGCTTGTGTTGTAAAATACCAAGCAGTTTTAAAGTGTTTAATTTTTAATATTTGTTGGTTTTTTTTAAAATACATCACATAAGATAGCAGAAGGGAAAGCAAACTAAATCATTATGTGGCATTATGTTGATTCTTACACATTTGAGATCTATTCTGAGATCACTGCTGGCCGTGCAAAAACTGCACCTAAAGCAGTAATGAGTTTGGCCAAGCAGTGGGGAGCTCTTTTGCCCAATAGGGTGCACAGTTGCTTGAATAAAGTGAAAAGTAGCAGCTCAGGTATTAGGGCTCAGTTATTGTCTTGTTTAAAACAGTGCTACAGGGGATCTTTCCAGGGAGAGTCCCAGCCTTGAACTGTCTTTTTTTCCCCACCTACCAGACCATAGCTCCCTCCATGCTGCTCCTACTCCAGTAGACCCTGCACCTCTGTCCTCTTCCCAGATTCTCTAAGCTCTCCTCACTCCCTTCTGCATGCCACAGCACCAACCCAATTGCTTGTTCTCCCATTTTACTTCTGCTCCATCAGCCTGTTTTCAATCCTGCCTCTTCTTTCACTTGCTTCATATCCCTTCAGTTGCCTATTTTTTAGCTCTGGGGTTCCAATCAGGCTCTCTCCTCCATGACTTTTGTAGGACAAGCACTGAAGAAACAATAAACCTGCTTTCCACTCCCCAGCTGAGCACCATGGCATCGTGTCACCTGGAGTGACATGTGCAAAAACCTTTGCTCAGCCCTGACAGTCCCAGAAGGCAGTATGTATGCTGTCAGTTGAATTTTTTGGGTAGTCTATCCAAAACAATCTAAAAAGTCTGCATAGGTTGATGCATACAAAGACATTTGGAAAGCTGAGAGCAGACATGCAAGTACTGAATATGTAATTTATAGGAAGGCAATAACTGAAAGGCCTTCCCAATCTGCTAAATTTGATGCCTCTGGTTCACAGCACTAGTGGATAGTTGTGTTTCTCCAAGAGATAGCTAGAGAATCTTGCCTAGCACTCGCAAAATCACTCCCCTTCTCCAGTTTTTATTCACTGAAACTGTAAAGAGTTTTTTGTTTGTTTGATTGTGAGGTTTTTGTTTGTTTGTTGTTTGGTACATCAGAAATAGTTTAGCAAACTTTTCTATAGGCAGCCCTAATTTAATTTGCAAAGTATTAACTGAGATACAGGCGTCTGTAAGTTCCACTTACAGCACAGTAGGCTTTCCACGTAAAAGCTATTAAAAGGAACAGAATGGTTCTTTTACTCATTTGTGGGGGGATGATTAGACTTTTAAAACACACATAGCCACAAATACCACCGCACTAAGGATAATCTTGGGTATCAAAATGACAGTATGCAACCATGAGCAAAACACCTGTAAGAAACCTTACCTACTTTGATTTTACTGTAAGAGCAAAATTAAAACACACATATCCACAAATACCACTGCACTAAGGGTATTATTTGGTATCAAAACCAACAGTATGCAACCATGAGCAAAATATCTTTAAAGAAACCTTATCTAGTTTGATTTTACTGTATAAGCAAAAATAAATCCAGCTGATGAAATATTTTATTAACTGCTTTTGATGCTCTACAGCCTAGAGTCCATTTTATAAATTCCATGAAAACACATGTTGAAAAGTTAATTTGAAGAAACATCAGCTATCATCTTGTAATTCAGCCTTAAACACTTATCTTAAAATATTTTCAGTGTTCAAAGAGCATTTCTGTTCTTTGGATTAAATTAGAATATGAGGTGAAACTAAGCATAAATACAAAACTTAACAAACTAATGCTTTTTGGGGGGGCAATCCTTACAGTCTCATCATCAGAAGACAACCCATATTCACTCTCTTGCTGGGCCTTAAGATGAAAAGAGAAAAAGTCCATTCATCCTGAAACTAAAGTATAATTAGGTTTTAAATGTCTAAACACACCCCACAAGAAATGGGAAGTCAGACAGCTGGAGAGGGTGAAAGGGCTGAGACCAGAGGAGGTTGGAGAGAACAGGAAATCAAAGCTGAAAATGAACACAAACCCCCCCCACAAGCTGTAAAACAGAGCTGCTGGAGTGGATGTGATGACACAGTGAGAATTCAAGCTACAGACCTGTGATAATGCTCTGCTCCATAGTGACCTCATTTAAAACCACAGAAAGTGAAGAAAAGAGTAAGGACTTGATAGTAGAGACCACTATAAAAGCTGGTAGATACTTGAGGGAGCAAAGACTTGACTAAGATTAGGGGCACAGTTGATACTAAGTGGAAATTACAGATTGAATATTACTGGATTGTAGAATTACTCCAGAATAGTCCTTATTATGTTCAAAAATAAAAGTAAGTCAAGAAAAGCAGTCTCGAGAGCAACAGAAATCTACCAAAGTACCTTGGTACCTTATTCAAAATACTTGCTTATGACTGATTTAAAATATTTCTGTTTAAAGACAGTCAGGAGAACTAAAAAAAAAAAACCATCAAACAAAAATCCACACACTCAGTTCAACTTCAGTCACTAGCAGTTTACTGCAGGAAAGACTGACTTGTTATGCATTAAGTGCCAGCCAGATGTTCTCCCTGCACATCAAATCCTCTGCACCAACAGATCTTGTGTCACAGCAGCATCTCAAGGGTCCTAGTGAGGTTAGCAGCCCTTTGGTACAGACACATAAAGCCTGTCACTGCCCCAGACAAGCTTACAGCCTCAGTAGAAAAGACAGACAAAGTGTAGTTAAAGGAACTGTAGATCAGAGGAAGAAACTGAACTGGTTCAGGGCTATCTTCTTTCAGTCATCTCTACCAAAAAAGGTACAATCTTAGCTGAGTCTGGTTTGAAAATGTGTTGAAATTGTGCAGAAATTGGAGCAAAGGTAGCTTTTTTGCTTTTTATTTATTTATTTATTTATTTTATTTTAATAGTGATCTAAAGACCCTGAAATTATGCAAATCATCCTAGTCTGATCAAAATCCACCTTCTGCTCATGGATGAACACAGAGTGTGTTTCTGTGAAGTTTTAAAAGTGACAATGGTTGCTGAGAATTGAGCTCACCATTAAAGGAGTAACACACATAAAAAGTAAAATTGCTATCTATTTTTTAAAATTTTCATCTCTTATTTAACTGTTCAAAACAACTAAGCATGACGTTAGTTACTTAGAGGATCCATAAAAAAAGAAAGTCTTTAAGATGTATTTTTACCTCTGGCTGTCCTCTGCACAGTACTGCCTGCAAATGTTCAGTTGAGCACATCTTGCCTAAGACAAAGTCCTGAAGCTCTGAATACCCTGAGATGTAACACTTCAACAATTCTAAAATTATCTCCACAAATCCTTTGAAATACAGACAATAACTTGAAAGTAGGCGAAGTACAAAATGAGGGTGACAGGGTTAAAGACTATATTTTGGTTTTGTTTTTAATAAAATTGTGACAGAGCACTAAGCAGAACATTTGTTCTCCTATTTTTCCCTGAACCTTCTGCTGATCAAGTTTGCAATCTGAGCCAGCACAGCCTTAAATTGGTTTCCTCAAAAGGAATGTAAGTAACACAAGTGAATTTACTCAATAAAGTGTCGCAGGGAATGGTGAATATGAAAAACAAAGAAAGCACAAGTCCATACAAGCCCTGTAACATATGTATCTCATCAAAGGTACCCTGAACAACTGTCACTGTCCTGCAAAAAATCTCTAGAATTAAAACTCCAGTTTATTGTATAACATTCTGATACAATCAGTTTTCTATGAAGTTAATGATTCAGGAAGAACTCAAAATTAATGTATCATGTAAGTTACAAGAATTAAATATGATGGAAATGTACAAGTAAATGGTTGTATGATACACAAGGGCACCAACTTGCTACCAGTAAGTTACACAAACATAGATGATGTCAGTAACTAAGGCAAGGAAAAAATAAAATAATCAGAAAGGTAAAGGAGGAAACCTTCAATGAGAAGCGGCTGGCAGAGCTTCATTCATAGCTGAACACTTAAGAGACAACACAAAATCCCCAAACCTCTTAGGTCTGGTATAGTCTGGCTTTTGGCCTATCTCCTACAGAGTACTCTTGCAGATATTTCCCCACCATCCCCACCCCCCATTCCCTCATGGGTATTGCTTCCTATAGCATCTCTCTACTTACTTGAATATCTAGCCATATTAAATTTATTTTCACACTAAAGAAATTGAGTATTTTGAGCATTTTTTTCCCTAAGAAGTGTTTCCTTAAGGACTTCATTTTTTCTGTTAAAAAGATCTCCAAACCAAAACAAACAGAAAATGACAACACATTGTTTAGACATGTATGAAACAAAGTCTAGTGATTTCAAAACTTACAAGTGCTGCCACCAGTGCTTATGCTTATGTTTGAGCTGAATTTCATTGCTGACAGGTGCAGTGCTGGCACAAGCATAAGTAATACGAAGTAAAGTGGGACAAGGAAGATTATGCCTGGGAAGATGAGGAGCAAGTGGTACTTAAGTGAAGAGTAAAAAAAAATAATAATCTAAAAACCTCCAAACACAACAAAACCAAGCAAACAACAAGCATTTCTGGGTCAAATGTTATTGTGGTTTCCCATGCAGCCCACTGTAAATTTTATGTTGGTTTCTAGGTGAATTACACTTTTTTTTTTTTCTTTTAAATTCAAATTAGTTAATTTTTGGTAGAAAATATTTTCTTTTCAAAATATCCCCCCATTTCCCAATCATCTCTGTCTCTTTCAACAAATGCCCAACACCTGCAGAGGCAAATATTGCAGCATCTGATTTTAACAGCAGTGACTAACTTTGGCAAAAAGGTTCTTTTGCAGCTCAGAGTAAAGAAAATGGGTTGGCAAGACAAACTGCAGCTGTTTAAATCATTCCTTTGTGTAGCAATGGTTTCCCACAGGGAAAAGTCCAAGAAGCATATTTTTGCATCTGCAAATGCCTTAGCTGCTCTTCTGCCCAGCACAGCATGGAGAAAACTGAGTAGATGATGTCACACTTTCATGGCTTGCAGTTTGGGCCATTTGCTGTTGCTATTTTTTCAACAAATAGTTCAGAAGAGAAGAGGACATTCCTCCCACTATTAAGCAGCCGTACTAAAATCAGTATGGTTGTACAAGCAGTATTTAAGCATTAAACAGAGCACATGTTTTCTGTATAAGGGTTTCTGAAATTATTTCCCACATGCTAAGGCATATCACAACATGGATCTAAGGATAGCACAAAGAAAATACTTAGGGATATTCTTATTAATCTTGATCCACAGGACTTGGTTGCCAGGACAGAAGACATCTCCAGGAAATCCCTATGCTATGCACCAAATTCTTTTCAAAATGCACCAAATTCTTTTCAAAATGCACCAACTTGACCTGGAGTTGTTCTTGATAACAGATAGTGCAGGGTAGTAATTGGTTCTGCACATCCATATCCATGGCATGGTTTTATGCCAGGTTGTGTTCTCTTGACTCTGGAGACTGTCCTGAGAGCAGTTACAGCAAAAAACGCAGAGCTAAACATCTATATTTGCAAAAAAAAAAAAAAAAAAAAAAGTTTTTTTTTTTTTTTCTTTTTCTTTTTCTCCTTCTAAATTTCCAGTTGGGGCCAAAATAGAGAGTCTATCTCAGGTAAGTAGGGACATAAAAATATTTGAGTAGAAAAGAAAAATTCAGTTGGCATAAATTAAGAAATACAACAGCTTTAAGCCTGTAATTTTCAAGGAGATGTGAAGATTCATAACAGTAAGAAAGGGTTGTGAAGCAGTAGCCTGAAATTACGTGGTTTCTGTGGGAGTACAGCCTGAACTCTCAGATTTCACTGGCTCTACTCAAGGAGCATATGTTCAGGTGTTTACTGCCATGTAGGAGAGCTTCCTTTCCTCAAATGCTAGCAGAAGTCTCCTGACAGCATAGGTATGGAAAAAACTAAAAGCAAACAAAAATCCTCACAACCTTCACTCCTCCCCAAACTACACTCTTTCAATTTGCACAAATCACTGTGACCTCCTTGCTCGCCTTAGGGAAACAAGTGGGATCTCTGGATAGGTGTTGCATCTGGCCATGCAGACATGTAAGGACACGTACTACAATCTGCACATCCCCAGATATGCACTCATCAGGAATTGTTTTAGAAACCACTGATGCAGAAGTTACCGTCTTGGCACATCAGTTCTTTGCTTTCAGTGCTGCCTCTACCAGGCACCACACCTACTTGTGTTGCAGTTGCCTCTGCAGGCAGAGGGCTGGGGTGCAAATCCAGCAGCACAGCCTATGGCATTCTGCTGCAGCCTTGCCCTGCAGGGCTGTGGTCACCAGAGATGAACAGAGACTGATGGCTCTGCACACCCTGGGTTGACCTCCTCCAAGCTCTGTGCATCACATGTTGTCCAGTGGACCGCTAGCCCTTAAGAGTTGAGCTGAAAATGCCAAAGTAACATTTGTTAATGCAGTTCTTCAGGAAAGTGCTGGATTAGCTTGGATTAGCAGCTGACATTGTGGCTGCACAGAAAGAATTATGTAAAATGGTCCTGTTGGTGTAAAGCAGATGTACTACCACATGACTTCAGCTGCAGGCATAGCCAGAAATAAAACAGAGTGGATTCAGTTAGGGGGAGGATAAAAAGAGGATTTCATATACTTCATATACATGCACTGTTTCATACTGCCTATTCCAATGATATTTGAAAACAACACAATACAGTGATTTCAGCATGGGAAGCAAGAGAGCATTCAGCACTTACAATTAGGAGAAACCATTTTCTTTTGCCTCTCCGTTCACAATTACATGACTCAGGAAGTACTACACGAGCCTTCAGGGAAGGAACAGCAACTGGCTATAGCCACTCTTTGAAAAGATGCTGAATGTAGTCTAATAATTTTCCATTTAAACAAAAATGCTTTCACCTAATAAGATTGGTCTATGCATTTTGATAACATACTTTCCTTCAGAGTTAGGTCTTCTATCAGCTTAAATGAACCCAGTTGCCAATTAAGCAACTAGCCACCAAGGACAAATATGGGAAAATTAACCACTGGGAAGAACAAAAGACAGGACAGATAATGTTTTCAAAACAAACATAACTGAGATTAATTTAAGTTGAAATGTGATTAACACCCTCTTTAGGTATTACACAAGGAAATGCTAGCATTTGGAGAATATGACCCCACAGTTCAGTGATATTAGACATTTCTTACCATAGGCAAACTTCACACAAGCAAGTGCTAACTAATGTAAAAATATATGATGAATAATTTGTCTGCAGTGACCAGAAAAAAGTGTCAAAGGCAGACAGATACTCTATGCAGTAACTAAATGTGTGTGATTTCAGCATTCAGAGAAGAGCCTTTCCCTTCTGTTTGCAGTTCTGGTAGATGGACCAGTCACAGAAACCAGTTGCTGACCACTATCAAGGTTTCCATTCCTGAGCAACCTCATAAATGAGCTTGCCAAATCACAGCCACCAGTTCTCTAAAGCTTATCCTTTAGTTCTATCACTGAGTTTAAGCTGAGACACAGAACCGAAAATACATTAATATCACTTGGGCATGATGTATTGTCCATGGAGAAAAGGTACCTGCCATCTTTTTCTGAGATGCTGCTGTGCTATCCAGCAACAGCAACCTGTTGCGTGCTACCAAACACAGTAAATGAGATATGTAGCCCAATATTCCACTGGCAGCCATAGGCAGACATCATCTATTCCTCCACCTTATGCAATTTACTACTAATGTTAGCAATTTCAATAAGATTACTATAAGACTCATGGATAAATGACCAAAATATCTGAGGTTGGTGGGAAGAATGCAGAAATAAAAAGGCTTGATCCTTATTTTGTTCCACCCACACTTCATGCTAAAGGCAGACACCAATGGAGAATCAGGAGAGGCTCTAGAGATTTCATCCCAGCTCAGGTGATGAGACAGCCTTGGACACGCATACTTTGTAGTATGTTTATGTACGTTGCCTGGCACTGTACTAGGACAGGAGTGTAACATAGTTGAAATTAAATAATGGCTAACTAGTATGGGGGAAAATGTCAGCTTAAACAGAGCAGTACTTTACCACCAATAATCCAATAAGCCTACATTGCTATCTCACATCTGTGGTAGTTTTGGCACATAAAAGCACTACAGAAAAAACATCCAAGGGGAAAAACGAATCCTCAACAGTATAAGCAAGTCAGTCTTCATATCCATCTGGTAAAGTAAAATTGTGACAAGAAGCTGTTTCCTTCCACTCTTTCAAATCCATTGATTTTGGATGGTTTCTTTGCCTTTCAAATTCACTGCTTTCAGAAGAATATGTTTTATAGTTTTTAAGAAACTATCATTCCCTGTATGGGTATGGCAGAGAAAATAAAGACTATTATTAATGCTTTTCAGTTCTGAATGTAGATATTTGTCTGAAAATATAAAGCAGTTTGATTGAGAAAAGATTTATGAAAAAGCAAATCAAAAGGCATGGAAGTTGCCTAGAAATGTATGCTGTAGCATTTTATATTGCAGCATTCTGAGCTGTTGACAAGCTCTGTACATTTGGGTGATTTTCATTGAAATTCAGCATGTTACATTGCAGGCAGGGAAGTCTGCCAATGGTTTGATTTTTAAGATGCAGCATCTACATGACCCATTTATGCCTTTGACGGCTAGCACCTTCTCTCTCAAAAGAGAAAAAACCCAAAGAAACCAAACTCAAATCAGTGCAGTATCTGCCCTGTGTTTTGCTTTCTACTTCTGCCACAGAGATGATGTGGAAAATCAGCAAGGATTGACAGTGGACAGCTACTAAGATCTGGCATTTCTTCGCACTTCTATTTTTCATGTTCTCATGCTGAGAAGAAAAAGTGAAAGACTATAAGACAACCTACTTTGTTAGCTGCCAAATAAATTAGCATGTGCCTATTAATTGATGAGGTCCTAACAATAACAGAGATTTTGTCTGATGGTATCAGGAAAATAAGAGCATTTGCCATCTCCTCCAAAGCAGCAGGGTTTCTCTTCTGCCCACACATTCTGCAGTTACTGCTTTGACTGCATGTCAGCCAACTGGTCCTCTCACTGCAGACATGGCAGAGGTCTCAGGAGTCCATTACTTATATAACACTGCAGTGGAGAATATACTGTTCCTATGTCTCATATTTCCAGGAAGAATTACACTCACTGCCCACGGGAAGGAAGAAAGGTTACTTGTTCAATTTCCCAAATTGAGATGGACACAGCAAAGTTGTAAAGTGTGAGGGCTAGGAGGGAAAACAAACAAAGCAAACAAACAACTCAAAACAAACCAAACAACCCTCTCACAGTAACTACAGAACTAATAGACATGACCAGCTGTGCCATGGGAACACATTAGTGGGAGAAGAAACTAGGCTTCTTATGTATTCCTGGGATGAAATTCATCACACCTCCCTACTTGGGTTCTCTAGGACATACACTAATCTAAGCCACATTTTTAAATCAATGTTAGTCATGTCAAATCTTTAAACTCCCTCCGATGCACTTCCCCCACCTCCCTTATAATAAAGTAAACCAAAAGATAAGGTTTATAGTTACAGCTTTTCACCTGTTTGGAAACTGCCAGATTTATATTTTCAAGATTATCTGTACTGCAATCAGTACACATGAGGCTCCAAGTGCTTGTAACTGCAGGAAGAAGCCAAGCTCACAGAGGTTTTAGCAGGAAGTGCAGGTATACCATATCCACCGCTTCAGGACAAATATTGGGAGTGACATTTTGTGTATCTGCTAAGTTAAATCATTATATCTGATCATTTTACACTGCAGTGGAGGAATACTCTAGCCTCCCTAGACAAGAGTGGACACTTGCAGCATTATCTACAAGGAATTAGCCAGATACAGACAAACTTCTGCTACAAAAAAGGTGGAGCTGCATGTGTTTATGTACACTCAGTCCTCCCAGAGGATACTCAAGATTAGTAAATGGTCATAGAAGAGAATCTTAACAGAAATTAAAGTTTGATTATCCCAAAAATATAGTTATGGGAGAGATTTTTTGCTATGTGCTCCCTGCAATTGCCCTCTGTTGCACATATAATATCCTCACTATAATTCTATTAGCTGCAAAAGCAGGCATATAAAGGAAAAGTGAGGCTTTATTTATGATCCAAATATGTAAAAAATAATACAGCATTTTTGAAGAGTTTAACAAAAGAGTTCTTATTTGATTTTCCACTGTACTTCTATAGAGACAATTCGGACTCAGTTTGAGATTAACACTTTGTGATGGTTGCTCCTCTTGACTAGAGCTCCAAGCAAAACCCATTCATATACATACATTTATGAAAGCATATTAAAACATAAAAATTAGGAAGGCCATTCCAATGGCTGACTTCACAGGAACTGATTTGGTGAGTGGTGTGAAAATGACAGGATAAGATGAAACAAGGCTAAAGTAAATCATTCTAACTGCTTGAGAGAGAACTGTCATGGTAGGCCTAAGCAGGCCAAAATAGGCTTATACATGTCCTGGCTTGCCCAGACATGTCTTTCTGCTCTTCCTCTTCTGTTCTGGGGAGAAGCAACTGCAGGAAAGAGGACGCACACTCAGCTTGTGCATGCGTTGTGCAAGGCCTCTGGTCTGCCCAAATTTGGGTAAAACAAGCCTATGGCTTTACCTAATATGGTAAAGTTTGGCAAAGTGCCATTCTGATTGGCTGCTCTGTATCCGAAGGCCCTTTAGTCTCAGGCTAAAAGGAGGTGAGAAGGTAACACAATGTGCTCTGCCATTGTATCCATGCTCTGCCGTTGTATCCATGCTTGTTACTTCTTTATTATATCCTGAACTGCCTGGAAACTGCCTACCAGGAGTTTAGCATGAACAGGTTTTAAATAACTCCATACAATCGTCCTGCATAGCCAGCATGACATTGTGCTGAGACTGCACATTGCAAGACATCCTGCCTACACCTGAAAGCTACGTGAAATACGGGAAGTCCTGGAGATACACAGATTATCCATAGAGAGCAGGATCAGGTCAGAGATTGTCTGTCTCCTTTCCCCAGAACCCTGGGAAGAATCCAAAGTCCTAGCAGATGACAAGACAGTACAGAATTCCCTGAAAGCATTTGGGTACTGTCTGAAGCTGTTGACAGCCCTGCCAGTTGGGAGATTAATATTTGTGAGTAAATACTGAAGTCTCTTGTAATTCACCATTGCCTTCTGCCATAAACAGAAAAGAGCTCCTTGAGTCCATCTAGTGGGCAAGTGGTGTATTGATCGCAGGAACCTTCTCTTCCAGTTCAGTCTAGTTTCATTGTTGCATATTATTACTAGTCATTTCTAGATCCTGTTATAATCGGTATAAAGTTTCCACAACCAATGCAAAGAACCAATTATTATTAATTTTAATGGTCAGGGTGGGAGAGTTCTGAATATTGAATATTAATAAACAATATTAACTTTCAAAAAATATAATTTTGCATTAATTAATTACCCCTCCATAACACTCTCCTAACCTAAAAGAACCTGAATTAATTAATTTATTACTTCTTTGCCATCTCCTTGGCAAAGGTTAACTTGGAACTTTACAGTTAGCGCTTATAATTTAAGTAGTTGCTTTTGTAGTCGTAGTCTTTGTTGTTGTTGTTACCACCTCAGAGTAGAGCAACTACAGGTTTTTTGGTGATTTTGTTTGGCTTGTTTTGGTTTTTTTTTTGTGTGTGTGTGTTTCATTTTGTTTGGTTGTTTTTAAATTTTTTTTTCCTTAAAGAATAGTAAGATATCTCACCCAAACTCACCAATATCCCAGTTTCCTGATACAGGTCTTGGAGACTCAGTGTTCATCCTCTGTTCTAACTCTCAAGGCACTCCTATATTCAGAGGCCTTCTGGTGATCCATACTTTCGAGTTGCAATAGTGAAAAGTCTTACTGTCTCAAATGTTATGTATAAAATATTATGTATAAAATGAAAACCTTCTGCATGATATTGCCCTTTATATCAGACGTTTTCAGCAACTCTCTACTTCATTTGTCACTACAACGGCTAAGAGGCAGCCTTCCTAGGAGCAACAATACACATGCATGATGGGTGTCTGAGAATCTGGAAAGACTGAACATCACTTGAAGCAGTTCTCTGAGAAGATCAAGGGACACAAAGATCAGTACAACAGGCTTGGATTAACAATAGTCAATCCACTCCTGGGATGATGAGAATCAGATCTTCAGAGAGCTGTAACAAAATATTCAGGTTTTTTATACTTCTGAATGTCTTGCAAAAGCAGAATAATGCAAGAAGGGAAAGGAGGACATTGACTTTGGATTCATGATAGAAACTGCCAGACCTTAAGTCACTTTAGACAAGAAACTGCAGGATTTAAAATTGTGTCTAAATTCACAGGGTCACTGACAAAGAGGAGTATTCTGGAAAATTTTACTTGTAAAGTTTAATCTGAATACAAAGCAGAAGCAACACAGGAAACGAGTTGTAAGAAATAGACTGAAGACTATTCAATAGCCGTTTCTAAAACAAGCCAATGGGCCAGAAATCCTGGTAATTCGTCATGTGAGTGCTCACAAATTTTTGTGTTTGTGGGGACTTAAGCCAAAGACTTTTGGGGTCTCTGTGCATAGTAGCCAGAATCTCTTTTGTGTTTGGAAGACAGTGCTTGCTCCTTTTATTTGCCATTTTGAGATGGAGAAACACAAAAAGCTAGGGATAGACTGTGGCACAAGTTATTTTGTTAAATTGTATTCAGCAAAAAGAACCCGTCCTTGCTGTGGCTGGCTAAGTGTAGAAAGCAGTTGATCAGCCACTAGACTAAGCACACTAAGGAGTCCTATGAGAGGCGAAACTAGGACAATTGTGTCTCAGATTTTTCCTTCTATTCCTGCACAATCCTGTTCCCCACAAGTTTCTTGCTTTACTTCTAAGTAGAATTATATTAAATTTTCTCCATTAACTTTAGATACATCTATGAAATATCTTTAAAAAAAAAAAAAAAGAAATCCTTGTAATTGCTATGTAATAACTTAAGGCAGCCACACAATACTCATTGAGTAACCTTTAATGAACCCATTTCAAGTGTCTAAACACTCAAAATACAGAACATCAGTTCTCTTTCCTCAAAAACTCTGCAGTAATCCTGTTTTCATCAAATCCTTGGGTAATCAAGTAACACTTTATTGTATTTAAATCTAAAACACACTGAAAAGCGAAAAAAAAAAATCACAAAGCAGTAGTCTGAAAGAGATTCAATCAAGTTCCTGCAGGGAAACTAGTCTAGTTAATGATTGCCTTAATCTTATCTGTATTTCATGTTAAGCACTCATTTGCTCTGTGCTACTAAAACAACAACAAAAAGGACTTTGGATTTTGTTTTGCTTTTTCTCTTCTTCCTTGTGCAAAACACCTATACTTTCATTACAAGACTACTTCAGTACAGAAATACGTTGTATTGCCCAGAATGTTTTCTTTTAGCAAGTAGATTATACATGACAGCATTGAATTCTGAAAGCTGGTTGAATAATTTGCCTCTGTCAATTCTGCCCTTAAGATTCCCATATCCAATTGACCAACCTGGGGAAATTACATATCCAAGTAATATGTAAAGATACCTCTCTCTCTCTCTATTTAACAACAACAACAAAAAAGTCTGCTGACACAGTACACCAATAGAGAAGACATCCAACCACTGCATCAGCTTCAGAGAGAAGATACCCTGGGATAGCTGGAAAATAAGAAATGCACACAGAGAAGATGTGCAAGAAATTGGAGAGCAAGACTGATTATTTTTCAGGGCAAACTATCTGTTGTCTGGTACATCTAACTGTAAGAGATCATCAGAGACGGCCTGCAGCAGGTAGGGTACCTCAGGAGCCCATTGACCACTTAACAACCAACATCTTACAGCCAAGAATCATAGAATCAATCAGGGTTGGAAGGGACCACAAGGATCATCTAGTTCCAACCCCCCTGCCATGGGCAGGGACACCGTACCCTAAATCAGGATGGCTAGAGCCTCATCCAGCCTGTCCTTAAACATCTCCGGGGATGGGGACTCAACCACCTCCCTGGGTAACCCATTCCAGGGTCTCACCACTCTCACGGTGAAGAACTTCCTCCTTACGTCCAGTCTGAATCTACACACCACCAGTTTTGCTCTATTCCCCCTAGTCCTGTCACTACCTGATAACCTAAAAATTCCCTCCCCAGCTTTTTTGTAGAACCCCTTCAGATACTGGAAGGCCACAATAAGGTCACTTCAGAGAGACTCCTCTTCTCCAGACTGAACAGCCCTAATTCTTTCAGTATGTCATAGTAAGCTCAGAACAAGCACTAGCCTGTGCAGACCTTCACTAGCTCATTCTTTTCAGAGCTCACAGCAAGTAATCAAAATATATCAGAAGAGGTCTGCCTAGTTGCGAATTGATAAAAATATAACAAATAGCATAGCTGTAGGCCAGCCGCAGAAGTGCAGAATCACTCCTACTGTTGAGTCACAGCAACAGGGAGTTGTGAGTAGGTGTGAAGCAGTTAGAAAGCCACAAACCTATCACGGGATGACAATGGTCAGAGATGACTTGTGATTTTTTTTGCTATGAAACAGTGTGTCACTACTGCAAAAATCTCAACACTGCCATTTAAGAAGTTAATGCTTGGCACCTTTCATGGATCAGGTCCCTTTGGCTATGGCAGCTGATTATGAAGTCATAGTCACTTTACCTCTGAAATTCACGAGGTCAAGATAACACAAGATGTCTCAACAGGGTTTGTAGCTAATGACCATTTATTTCCTTTGTAATAAATATGCAAATTTAAGCATTGAATCACAGTCACAAGCCCCTGTTGAAGTGACCCTACACATTTTCTAGTACAGAAAGACCTATTTTAAAACAGAGAACAAATGCTGGGTTACAGGGAGGGGATTTGCTCTAGCCATGCTGATGCCATAGAGGTGAGATATGTTATATGGCACTGCTGCAAGGCTATGATTATCCTTCACATGACGAGAGCACTGAACGTTCATATAACTCAGTATTCTGAATCTCATGACACTCCTGGCTGGTGCAATTCAAGTACCAAGAGGCAAGCATTAAAGAAATCAGCTTCTCAATTTCTCCAGGTACACACACCACATCCCTGGTTTTTTGCTGCTGGAGATCACTTGCGAAAGTATTTCCCCACATACTTCACTACCAAAATTAAGACAGACCAATAGGTGCATCTAGCAAATACATTAGAAAAGAAAATATTTGTATCAGAACATTTTCCAGCTTGCACAAGGAAAGTGAGTTTAAAATTTTGTCTTAAAAATAGAAATCCTGAGACAGAATCATGGTCAGATACGATGGGGAAAATTATATGTTCATTGTAAGTTGCTTTATATATTTCATTTAAAGAGAAAAGTTTAACCCTTTAGACAGTAGTTTTAATATGAAATCTACTGTACAGACTGAAATAGTGCCTGGCACCCCAAAACAATAGCTTGATCATGTGAAAAAAAAAACCAAACCAAAACTAAAGCATTCGTACTCTACTTAGTCTTTGTGGAAAGAGATGCATCCGTTCATCTTGGACACACTGGCAGAAAATACAAACCAACCCAGATCTCTAGTTTTTCTGTTTCAAAACCACAAAACAATGTTTTTATAGACAGAGCTTAGGAGAACAGCAGCATCTGGATACACTATGCAAGACTTAACATATTGATTTTACCCACTGAAGAGGAAAAAAAAAAAAAAGAGAAGAAAGTTAGATATTTCATAAAATGCTTTTCAGCCATCAGGACTTGTTTGATACTAGATATGTTGGAACATATGGCATAACACTATCTCCTAAACAGCAGCATTTATTAAAGAAAGTGGTTATAAATACAGATCCAAATAAACGCTTTCAACGTGAAAAAACCTTGAGCTTCAGCTCCTTTGTCGAGCCAGGCTAGCTCTTCCTTAGAGCACAGCATACCACTCAGCTAATGGCTCAGTGCAGATCATTATAGAGCACATTACTCATCAATAATTGACTTCACACTTTCCCCTATTGCTATCTGCTCTGGCTCCCTTCTTCAAGAACATAGATATGCCCAGTTCCAAGGGAAACATAAAATGTACATTTGTAACTGAACTTTATCACTATTCCAAATTTTGCAAGCATTTTGTGTAAGTGAAACTGAAAGATTTGGAGCAAGGTGCCTGCCTTACTACAACAGCCTGACTACACCCCCATGACTATATTGCAGCAAGTCAGAGTAACTGATGACTTTGTCTTATCATCACAACCAAATTCACTTATTTTGTTAAAATAAGATTGCATTTGGAGGGATTAGACACCTGCCGCTTTCTGTGTCCATCACTTAGGGCCCATCTGCAGCTGATAAAAGTGTTAAAGCATACAAAGAGCAGAGGGAAGAAAAGCCGCAAAAGCAGAGAAGCAGATCTTTGTTTTGCATAGTTACTCCAGACAAAAATTCAGCAAATCGCACCGATTTACTCTCTTTTATCATTTCTCTAGCAATTAGAAAACAAAAAAACAACAAACCCAAACAAAAAAAAATTACCCCAAAACCCCCACTACCCTCCCCCCCCAAAAAAAAATCACCCCAAAACCCCAAACAAACAAATCCAACCAACCAAAACAACCAACAAACCAAACAAAAACTCTAGTAAATTCTAGAAGAATGCAGCTTCTCATCCTTGCTGTCAAGGGCCTCTCAAAGGTTTCAGCCTCTAACACAGCATGAACTTCAGTATTAACTTCACACACAGGTATAGGACAGCTGTGTTACAGAGATGCAAAATTCCAAATGCCCAGATTAAACGAACATTTACTCTTTAATTTATAAAGATGTGGATTTAAAGAAGAAAATCTCAGGTCTTCTTTAGAAAAGACATGAGTTTAGGACTCATGAAGCAAAGGATCAAATACCACTTCCTCTCACCAAAGGTGTGAACTACAGCATCTTAAATGAGTCGCATCTCCCTGTGCTTGCTCTGTTGTAAGGGTTACCAAAGGAATTAAGTAAGCCTGACTGCCCTTTATTTTATAAGCAGACAGTTCCAACTGATAAACTGTTTTTGTTTGCCTTTTAAAAGTAAACCCAGGAAATATACATGGATTATTTTTCCCTTCAGAAGACTCAGCCTGGCAGTTAGGACACTGCCATGGACTGGAATGCTGCCACAGCACAAGGATTTTAACTAAATACTGAAGTGAGTGCCCTGATCAGTAGAATATCAACTATACTCAAGAAGGCCTCTCCCAGCTTTACCCTTGTTGAAAGAAAGCAAAATGGGCTCATTTTACTGTATTTATTATCACAACAGGAAATAAGTCCAAAGCGAAGTCTCTGTTGTATGTTAAAAAACCTGTTAAATGCACTTTGTGGTCTCTTACTACTAGCACTCGCATTCTGAATAATTCAAGACTGCTGCTGCTGCTGCAAACAGTACTCCATCATGGGTGGTTTGTCTGGTCTACACTGTGCGTTGCAATTGTGGGTTTTATTCTTTGTTTTGCATCCCTATAACCACTCACTTGACTCAGAGCAATGCAACCATTTAGGCATCAGGAACCAAATAAATCTGTTTGGATCTGAAATTCATACCTCCTATCCCCAAAGAGGATGAAAGCGACTTCTATGATCTCACGAGTCTTATGACCAAAAGCAAAGACTTAAAATCTCTCACTAAAGAATGAAGCAGGGGACTCAGAAGTGGTCTTTATGAACACTTCTGTATCTCATCCTGCCATTTCAGCCATTTCACCACGGCTTAGTTAGTCAGGACTACTGAACGCAATGACCAGACCAAGACATAGTCCTCTGGGGAGCTGAAATTCCAGTTGAGCACTTGCTTGCTTTGACCTCCTGCTTTCTGTTGAGCCAGATTTTAAAATAGTTGCTTGTATGTGGACATACCTAAAGAAGCACAAATTGAGGCATAACTGAGAAACAGTCCTAACAGTGCCTGTTAAGACTGACAATCCAGATGTGGTCTGACCCAGAGAGTCCTTAAATTGCTAACGACCATAAGCTGAAAGAGCAATTCAGGACAGTTCTTTCTGTTCTTCCCTCACCACTTATAGGTCACTGTAGGGAACAAAGATAATTGTGTCTTGTCTGAGAGTGTGCTTACTGTGCCTCATCATCAGTCACATCCTTTGAGGTCAGGGACAATCTTTTTGGTCTGTACTTTGTTTTGTGCCTCCTATACTCAAACTGTATAGAGGAACAGAACAAATTCTCAACATGGAGGTAGGGAAATGATTTTCCACGCTTCTAGGGAAAAGAGGAAAGTCAAGTCTCCTTGACATTCTTAAGATCTGGCACAAATTTAGAATATTTCCCTTTTTAAAAATTGGGGTGGGGGTGTATGTGTCAGAAATCAGATTTTGGGGTTTTTTTTTCCACAAGTCACTGTAATCCCTCCATTTAAAAAAGGGAAAGCAAAAGCTTAACTCATCAAATGGTCTATGTAATAATAAACATTCCAGGTTCTTAACAGGCTAGAGTCTTACTAACTCCAGCTCTTGTAAGACAAGCTGAACATACTATAACACATCCTCCTGGCAATTAGTTTAAGGCAAAAGAAACCTACAAGTGTTTGTGCTGTCTGTGAAATGTCATGTTCACAGGGCTTGCACCTATTGTCTGGTTGAAGCTTTTTGGCAGAGTCACTTTTCACACAGTCACCAGGTTCTCCATTAAGGCTTACACAGAGAACACAGCCTGCCATATTCTGACAATAACCAGACCTATGACAGGTCAAATCCATCACACAAATACCCTTCTGTTGAGATAATTTTTAAGCACAATCTGTACTCTCTCTATATATATCTATACTATAAACTTGTCTTTGAGGATTCTGCCAAGAAGAGGCAGAAGCAGAGTCTCGACTACTTCTGTAAAACTGGTTTCCGTGCTACAAACATCACACTCAGCTGGACTTATACTGACAACCAGATTCCTGGGTAGGACCAATCCTACTTTGCTTAACTGGGACAGCTGGAAAGAATATGTCTGTATAGAAATTGAGACCAATTTTAGATTAAACATTACATGAGAAGCACACTGGAAGTAGTCTGCTCAAGTAAGGCTTAATATTAATCTGTTAAAAAGCAATTATCTTTCCCTATGAAAAGCTTCAGGCAAACTCTCTTAGCAAAATGTAAATCACCTCTGCTCTCCCAGGTGGAACTATTCCTAACAAACAAAAGCTCAATGAAATGTTAAGCCTTGTTTACAGTTCAGTTCATGTCAACATCACTCTTGCAGAGCAGGCATTTCAAATTCATATTCTCTCAGAAAATCACACATAATGCCTCATTTTCTTATAACTGTTTCTAAGATTTTAATTTCTGGTCTTTTCAATCACTTAGTGATGTTGTGGATTTAAAAGAGACAATGAAAAAAAAAAAAAAAAGGAAGAACTTCCCTTCTCATCCCTCTCAATATATCACAAGATTAAAAATTTTAAAAAATATAATTTAAAGGTTGAAGGAGGAAAAATTAATTATGTAAAATAACAAGACCTAGTAACACAATTTAAAACGTGCACTTATTTGAGTAGAATCTGTATGTACCTTTAAAGCTTTTAAAACAGTAGAATTTATACATTACTAATATTCAGACTTCAGGAAAGAAACTCATGACAGAGGATTAAACTTAGAGGTAAACAGGCATTGTACACTTTCATGCAGTGCCAAAGATATTTACAAGTCCTAAGCTTTTGTCTTCTGTAACAACACAGGTTCATTGAGTCTAATTTTCTTAAAGCAGGACAATATAGGGCTATGATGTTATTTTAATTCAAAATCAAAACATCACAGTTATTTTCCTATAAATCATAATTTGAAATCATAAACCATTTTTTTTTTTTTAATTTCTTAACCTAATGGAGGAGCAACTCCATCTTCTTTCTTCTACAGGCACTAAATTCAGACAGATGTCGTCCTGGGTGACTTTAGGCACATAAGTAAGAGTTTTAAGCAACCAAAAACAATCTGTAAGGAAGAAGTATCTTGCTTTCTACTCTGGCACCTTTAGAGTAAATAGCAAGGTGGGCTTTAGATCCCCACCAGTGTGCAAAAACAACCAGATCACCTACACATTGAAAACTACATTTTCAAGATTACACTGATCACTCATAGCATCTCCTAAGTGAACACTTATGATACTCCTTGTGATGCACAAAACTAATTTTGCCACCTTACCATGAGATATTTGGCCTATATTTTGCAGCATGCAGTACACAAAGTCCTACAATTTGTGTATATTTAAATCAGCACTACTCTGAAGAAAGTTAAACTCTGCATTCTAGGTTCCTATCCAAATATGACCAAACTATGAAAACTGAAATGAACTGCTCAATTTGCTCTAGTTTGTTTAAAATGTTAACTTCATCCTGAAGTTAAGAAACATGATGTAACCTTAATGCAATTGCTTAGATCAATTCAGCTATGCAATTATATATTTTTATCAATTAATAAATAAGCCCACAGTCTTAAATATAAGCCATGCATTAGAGAAAGGTATTCATTGCCCACATCTCTTCACGAATTGGTTCCACTCCGCCAACATACATAGATCCAAACAAAGACAGTCCAGAAAGAGTGTTTTTCTAGTATGTTAAGCAGCAATCCATGGTTAATCTCAGAAATTCTGTAATGCATGGTAAGTATTCCTTAACACAACCTGTATCAAACATAAGCAATAATTGCACACAGGAGTTATTCTTGTAGAGGAGCAAATTCTTCCCTGACCCACGTAAAGACTGGAGTGACATCTGCTGTTTCACATGCAGTTTCAGGAATAAGATTTTTCCTTTATCAGCCTTTTTGATTAAACAGATGCAGTGGACCTTCTTAACACCTAAACCCAAGACATATACACTCACATTCTTCTCAGAATACTATTCTGTTATAAAGAAGTGCTTCAAAAGACATTGCATTTGCAAAGACATAATGTGCACACATTTTTTTTAATTTGACCCTCCAGTATTTTAGTGCTCAAAGAAAGAATCTGCACAGCAATTTTCATTATTAAAAAATCTCAACAAATTTCTCTTCTGCTTTGCCTTGGAGGTGAATGCTTTATTTGCAAAGGTCTGTGCCGTACCAATACCAACAAAAAAAACCTCAAAACATACCCAAACAAACAAAAAACCACCACCAACAAAAAAGAACTGGATTAATCAATGCACGGATTAATTATTCCACTTTTTTAGCATTTCATATTCTATTCTTCTAATTACCAACACACATAAACCAGTTTATTTCAAAGGTAAGAAACAGCAGTGACATCATCTACTCTTAGGTCCTGCCTGATTAATCAGCAGAGAGCAACTTTCAGTTAGAAACGTTCCCAGTTGAGCAACATTAGCACATTTGGGTGGCCAGACCAAACACCTCAGTATCTGTGTGTAATACTGAAAAAACAGAAAACTTATGGAGAAATTCAGGTTTATAAATAAATCATCACGACAGGACAGTCCAAGACCAGTGAAGGTATCTGCACCAAATGCAAAGTACGGAAGTTGATGCAATGTTGGTTACAGAACTACATACGCTTCAGCAATACAGGGATGGGCATTTTCAGGACACATTTCCTAGGATCACAATTTTAAATGCCTCAAAAGAATTCAAATTAAAAAAAAAAAAACTAATTTAAAAAAATTCTAATTTTCTTTTTCTCGCCTCTGTTGGCTGACTGTAATAAAGTAAAACCTTGTTAAGGCATGTAAAGCCAAATGAAGTATTCTTTCTGCCTTTGATAGTTACAGGGGAAAAAAGTTTGCTTGCATTCAAAAGGAAAAATTGAAAGTTAAAAAAAAAAGTAATATAAGTAAAGGAAAGTAAAATAAAATAAAAGGAAAGTAAAAAAAGTGAAGTAAAAAAATAAAGCAAAGGCAAAAAAACCCAAAAACAACAAAAAAACAGCCTTGCCACACAGTCCTCTATTTAGTAGGCACCATGTTGGTTCAAACTGAATACAGAAAAACTCACTTTTTAGTCGGCTCATGGATTGTTGCACTGACGTGATGACAGAAGGGCTGTGGGTCAGTTCTCTGTCTATATCACATACACAGTTGTATCCTCAGACTATGCTTCAGAAGGCTTTTATAGGTGCTGGTAGGTGGTCTTCAGTCTGAACTCCTGCCCAGATGCCCCACATGACATGGCTCTTGGGCCATTCTCCTTCCCAAAGATACAGAGAAGCCATCTCAAGCCTTCTCAGAAGCATTCATTTGAGGAAGCTCCTCAGACCTTAAGCACTCCGTCAGTCCCTTATTTTTCCACAAACATGTCTCTGTGATCTGCCTCTTAGAGGAGCATGGCACTCTATCCCACCTGTCCTCGGCAACAGCCATCAGCGACATCTAGTAAAAGGCGAATTTTCCTCATCTGCCTTTTGAGGCCTGACATTTTGGCTGTTCCTTCTCCAGTAGCACTCGTCCCTCCTCATGTGCCCATTCCACAAGCAAAAGCTTCTTCCCAGCACCTCATCCAGGATTAGGCATTGCTAACACCTTTAGTGATCTTCCTTGGCTCTTTTACCCTCTCCAAGTTACTTAAATATTTTCACATTCTTCAATATTTTCCCCACGTACTCCAGCGACTGTTCTGTGAGGCCTCACAAAATGGCGCCCTGTGAGGCACTGTAGAGGCACCAGAAGGGGGCACCGCAGAGGCTGTTGGGAGAGGCAGGTTGCAGCAGCTGCCCCACAGGGCACAGCCCAGCCCCTCCAACCATGCTGTCAAGGGCAAAATGTCACTTGACAGTCTGGAATGAGGGGGAAAAATGAGAAACAGCAGGAGGAAGTTTATCTTGATGTAGGAAGTTATTCATCCTGTCACCTTCCTCTGCCTGTTGGGGCAGAGAGAGAGCGAGCTGCTGGGGAGGCAGCCAGCCAAGAACAATCCACAAAGATCCACCTGCAAAAGTGCACCCATAACCCAGTGTACCAGAAACCCCAAGACAAACCCTGACAGAGCTCGGGGTCTGCTGGCATATGAACAAGGTGTAATACATAAGGGTGCAACAGTTCTACTTCTGCCTTTTACAGTCACAAAGTCTTTCAAGAACTGGTACTACAACAGTTCCTGTAACTCCATGAAAATCACACAGCAGAGGATCCTGCATAGCTTCACACAACTGATAACACTGAGAAATCATCACAAACTAGGAAACTGATTTTTTTCCCCTGAAACTCCTACTTTTTTGACCCAACACTCACCAGGTATAACAAATTACAACAATAATACCATAAGCCTTAAAGGAGAAGATACAAAGTATGGCTTCTAAAAATTGAGAAGTGATTCAACTTCTCTACTTGTAAAAAGACTTAATGGTTTATGAAGTTATTGATAAAGAACAGCTGTTGAGGCTTGGTATGCTGCCACACAAATGCTTAACAGACATGGACCATCGTTAGAATAATAAACAGCTAGTTGTTAACACTTATTTAACATGTATCTGAAGAGAGTTGATGTTGTTAAAAAATATCAGACACCAGTAATCAGGTTGCAGAAGCAAGACAGTACACAGCTGTGTCCTTCAAGGCACATGATGAAAGCCTGACTAAAAGGCTTTCACGTGCAAGCAGATTAGAAAGTTGGAGTTTATAAAGAGCTTTGTACTAATGCATGAAAAAAAAAAAAATTCTGCAGGAGAGATGTCTACAAAACACCTATATATGTTTAATGTATATCTAGGTCAAGAATAATGCCAGTCAGCATTATTAAAAAGTGTCCAGACCAATCATGGAACCTATTCTGCAATTAATTTTATTGGTGTCTGGACTAATGACATAATGGCTCTATCCAGATACGCTGTGACTGTATTTCTACCTCCAGGATAAAGAATGAATCTGTATGCACATCTCACCTTATAATGTGACTTAATTTGTGAAGTGCAGTATAGACAGAAAGTAAAAGCATTAAACTAAGAATTTAAGATCATAGTGTTACTAGACAAAAAAGTTTTTTTCTTAGTACTATGCAACTTGCCTCTGATTACAAGCAGGTGAACATAAATTGTGTTTAAATTGCTGGATAAAAGCGACTAGAAGTCTCAAAGCAAACATTTTAATATGGCTAGTAACCAACTTCTCTAAAAGTATGTCTGCACAGATTATGTGCATGCTGGAGGCAGTCTCTTTGCAATAAAAACAGCAGACTCTCTGCATCTTCAGAACAGTGATAAATGCAAATCTAGTTATAGTCCTTCCTATGACAGTGGCTGACTCATAGATATTGACTTTTCTGAGGCTGAAGAGTGTAATACTTATATGACTCAGTTCACCTGGCACTGCTGAAAATGTGACAAATAGCACAAGTAAAATTGGGCACAAGTAAAATTCAAAAGTTCAGGTTTTGGCTAAGGTGACTCTCTTTGCATGTGCTCTGCCATGCTTGTGACATTCCAGGCACTATTTTTCTTGCAATCTTTGACAACAGTAAATACCCACTTCTCACACTGGAGCAGACTTAACACAGTAACAGCTGATTAGGCTAAAAATGTCCAAACACCTCTTAAAAATACATAAAATTAAAAAAAAAATAAAAATACAATGCCAATAGTGTAAGGTTAGGTTTCTCAAACTCATGTGTCTTTAAGGATTAGCATTTTGTCTGAAACACAAGCAGAACACAGATTACAAAGATATGCAGGACAGTAAGGATTGTTGAGGTGTCTGACAATGCTCATCCTGAAGTTCAATTGTTCCTGCATAGGGATTTAGAGTCACTTTTCCAGGTGTGTGTACTAAATATGTAAGGCAATAAATTAAGGTGTTATTAGCAAGAGCAATGTAGGGTAGTTGAAATTTCGCAGAAAAAGCATCCAAGTCAAACATAGATGGAGAGCAGGTGTTTCACCTAAGCAGACTAGTTTGAGTCATACATAACTCTCGGTGAAAAGTTCCCTTAATTAAGTGAATATGAATATTTCAGTCAAAATACAAATATTATTTTGAATTATCCTTTGTTCCTGTGAAGCAAGTAGGCCTTCAGTTCACATTTGGATCTTGCTTAGAATTCTTCACTCACAAATATCCATGGATTAAGAAGAGTTATCTTTGTTCCCATTTTATAGGTAGGAGAATAGATGGAAAAAAAAAAAAAAAAAGGCTTTGAATGTGGCTCAGAATCAATCTACAAATGCAGGAATTAGTAGTGGAATCAGTGAAAAGCAAGTAGTGTGCATTCTTTGCCAGTGTCAGAATAGTAATGTTTAATATAAAGTCTACTTGAAACAGGAAACAATAATAGAAATACCAGAGAGTTTTCTTCACCTTGGGGTTTTAATTATCAAATGGTAACTGAAATACTGAACTGCTGAGTAACTATATTAAACTAGCATCAACTATATTAAACTAGCATCTTACTTAAATATGCTGACCCAAGTCATTAAAATATCAGCAATTCTTTTTGTTCCTGCTAGGCCAGTAGCACTAATACAGTTGATACGGTTGAGATGGATGTTCTTATTCTAGTGCACTACCAGTAGATGTATTAAAATTTAAATTAACAGTCTCTGGGCAATCTGTGGAAGACAACAGACATAACTGGAGTCATGACCAGAAAACACTAGTGTCTTAATAATACTTGTGTAACTCTTAATTCTTATTGCTGAACAAACTTTAAACTCCAGGAGGTGCAGGAATAAAACCATAGTGTCTTCTCAGAGGCCTTACAAGTTGGGAAGTATCATTTTGTCAGTTTCAAAACACAGGAGTAGAAAGTCCACAATATTTGCACTTAAAACTTTCATGTTTCTTGATAAAAATTATGTTGCTCTTGGATTAAGAGCAAAAATTCTACTTACTTGCATTTTAAAGTGTATCCCAAGTTGTATTCCTCTGATGTTATCCATTTGAGGTAGGGTAGCAATAACCACTAAAGGTTCAGGAAGATGGTAGCCCAACTGTGAAACCAAATCTGAACTGCCAGCTGCTTACTTATATCCTTTCCAGTCACATTAGAATCATAGAATGGTTTAGGTTGGAAAGAACCTCAAAGATCATCTACTTCCAACTCCCTGCCACGGGCAGGGACACCTCCCACTAGAACAAGGTGCTCAAGGCCTCATCCAACCTGGCCTTGAACACCTCCAGGGAGAGAGCAGCCACAACCTCAATAAGCAACCTGTTCAGTGTCTCACCACCCTCACTGTAAAGAGCTTCTCCCTAACATCTAGTTTAAATCTCCCCTCTTCCAGTCTAAACCCATTACCCGTCATCCTGTTATTAAAGGTCTTGTAAATAGTCCCTCCCCAGCCTTCCTGTAGGCCCCCTTCAGACACTGGAAGGCTACTACAAGGTCTCCTCAAAGCCACCTTTTCTCTAGGCTGAAGAGCTACAACTCTGGTAGCCTGTCCTCATAGGAGAGGTGCTACAGCCCTGTGAGCATCTTTGTGGCCTTCCTCTGGCCTTGCTACAATGTCCTTCTTGTGTTGGGGGCTCCAGAATTGTACACAGTACTCCGGGTGGGGTCTCATGAGAGCAAAGCGGGAGAACCCCCTCCCTTGCCCTGCTGGCCACGCTTCTTTTGATGCGGCCCAGGACTCGGTTGCTGTCTGGGCTGCACCAGCACAATGCAGGTTTGTGTTGAGCTTTTCAACCCAGACCCCAAGGTCCTTTTCCCCAGGGCTGCTCTCCAGCCATTTGCCACGCAGCCTGGATTTGTGCTTGGGATTGCACTCACCCAGGTGCAGGACCTTACACGTGGCCTTGGTGAAATTCATAAGGTTGCCCTGGGCCCACCTCTCCAGCCTGTCCAGGTCCCTCTGGATGGATCCCTACCCTCTAGCAAGTCGACTGTGCCACACAGCTTGGTGTCATCTGCAAACTTGCTGAGGGTGCACTCCATTCCTCTGTCCATATCACTGACAAAGACTGGGAGACAAAAATTCATTGCTATTAGAACTATCTGTATATAAAACAATCTTTGGTTCAAGTATAAATGCCTATTCACCAATTTTATTTTTCCCCCCCAATTTTCTAATGTGTATTTCTTAAACTTGTGAAGGAAAGAGAGAAAGAATACAATTAGAGCTAACAACAGTTTTATAGAAGTGATTTGACTTTCAGATAAGCAACAAAAAAAGAGGAGTAGTAACTTCTTTACTTAAATATTGTTTTAATTTTCACTTTGCAGCTATAGTCACTAAACTCAACATTTTTGCACTGCATAACAAGATGCTATTATAGGAAGCAAAATGCTCAAATTCACCGCACTAAATTAGAGACTCATAATTAGATGAAACATTACCAAGATCCTTCTGTGCCTTAAGATATACACCATCATTTGGTTTCATTATTGCTGATGTTTTCATATGGTTCATGGTACATGGGGAGGATCATGATATGAAAGCAATCTTTTTAGTAGCCAACTTTGAACATTCTTCCACAGATTCCCTAATGATGCCTTATAGCAGTGAAGCGATCATTTCAGGTCATAAAAAGATAAAGAACTTTAAATAACTTCATTTTTTCCACTGAGAAAATGATTATGTTCTTAAAGGGACTTTGTACAAAAGGGCTAGAAAGATCTGGGTTTAATTACATATTTCAAAACTGAGTTACACAAATCAATTTTACTGCTTATACTCAGTAAATATATTAAAAGCTTAAGAGACCAGAAAACAAATAAACTAGTCTATAACTAACTGATGTTTTCTGGAAAAGCATTCCATGAGCAGTTTGCCCCATGTGACTGAAAACAAAGAGAGAAGAAAAAGGGCAAAGAAAGTGAGTTTAAGCAAGGAACTGTAACACCCTTTTTGATCTTGCATGCTAAGTGAAAATGAGAAAAAGTTTCAATCATTTAGTCTACAGCCTTATTTAAAGATCAAAACAAGCTTGAGCAGCTTAAAGTCTTACTTCATTAAAAGAAAAGAAGCTATGCACAAAGAGTTAATTGAATGGTAAGTGGGAGATATGTCCTTCCTGCTTTGCTTAAATGACAGAAACATTATTTAGAAACTGTCCTGTACTGCACAGAAGAGAAGAGAATCAAGGTCCACTTTACAAAAGTTTTTTCCACAGAGTTTGACATTTCTTTTCAAATTTTGTATTATCTACCAGTTTTCTTAAGATCTCCAGGTTGAGTTTTAATAATTTGCTAAACAAACTATAGGTATGAATTAAACTCTTCTAGGTATTCACAAACAGAAAGTGCATATAGTATATGGTGACATACGCACATATGAGAGTAACAGAGTCAAGGTATTTGCTAAGAAAAGCCTTCTTTTTTTCTTTACAAAACTAAAAATACAGTGATCAAGTCCTGTTGCAACATAAAAGTCTGTTTGAATGCGTAAAGCTTTTGCTAAGACTACATAAATTCTAATATGTAACATACATTCTCAGTAAGTGAATCAATTTTCCCCATTCCTTTGAAGATGCCACAGAACTAACAAACATCCAAAACTTTGCTTAATGCAGAGGGAGTACTGAGGTGTCATTCACTCTTCTGAATACACTGCTTTGGATACTTGTAAGTCATGTTATTATGATTCATTGTATTTTTCTGGCTAATCATTTAACAATTCCTGATAACATGTTAAACATCTGAAAATGCTTTAGGGCATAGCAGATTAATAATCAGAAGGCCAACTTCAATTTAAAATTCATGTCTTGCATCCACATTCTAACCATTTAAAGTATCTTAACATATATTACTGTGCATTCAATTAATTACCTTGCTGAGCAACACAATTTATATAAGATCAAAGCTAATTTTGATCTTCTATGATGCAGGAGAGATCCAAAATCAAATTGGCTGTCTCCACAGCTACTTGTAGGCCACTACACTTTGCAGAAAAACAGTCCAAAGTCAGAAAGTCAGCAACTTTTTCCGAGGGCTCTTTAGGGCAACTCTGTATAACAGGAGAGCTCAACTGGCCTTGCAAAAGCCTCCACGTGAGATTTTCAGTCTTACCCTTAATCCTACAACCACACTCTGAAACCAAATCTGACCAATTGGAGTCAGAGGGAAAACCTGATGGAACAAACCAACAGTGTCCATAAACTGTATCAGTAAGAATATCTCCATCATTATGATTGAGAGAACAAGCTACAGCCTCCAGGGAACGGCAAAACCCATCGGCAACCAACTGATACTGTGTCCGAGAACAATCTACATCTTCCAAACTGCTGCTGGACAGACTATAACTCTAAAATAAACACACAGAACAAAAAACATAAAAAAAAAAAAAAAAAAAAAAGGGAAAGCAGACAGTTAGAACAGCCTTTTAAAGACATATGTAAGTTTAATTAAACATACATTGTACTGTTTTCCTAGACAGTTCTGTCCTAACTAAAACAAAACAAACCCAAAATCTGTTCATACGATTCCACAAAAGAACTCTAAAAAGTCAAAGCTGAGTTCTACATGACTCTTTCAATATAAAAACTCTACATACTTAAAACCCATGTATTTACTATAAGAGATAGATAATTTGAAGAAGTACAGATACAGTATCAACAAGTCTGAAAGACGCAATTAGCACCAAGTGCTTCAAATGGAGCCCCGTGTTTTATATTAGCAGTGAGCAAAAATGCAACATGAATCTAGAAAAGACAAGAGTTTTAACTGTAGCAGTTACATAAATTCTTACTTCCTAAATATATCAAACAGCTCTAAAAAAAGCTTGTACCTTACTTACCTTGTGTCTTATGTAGGAAGCCAGGTGAGTTTCTGTACAGCCACCTCCTAATAATGCCAAAGGTTCCTTGACTGTTAACTGCAACACATGTTCTGCTGTTTCACAGGCACGCTGAAAACCATATGGATTTGTCATTAGACATACCATGATTAACAAGATTTGCCCTCACTCACAAAACTGCTGGAATAAAATTTTCAGTAGTTTCTGGTAAAGACTTCTAAACTTGAATTATGTGTGGATATAAAGCTGTTGAGTGATTTTCAAATCCATGTTCACCTATTGAGAAATTGCCTTTATTTGCCCACACGCAGAATAGGAGAAATAAAAAGTGTCCTTTCAGTCTTTCTTTTGCAAAACAGGGTGATATATAAAAAGTCAATCAGTACCAATGACACTTCTATAGCAACTATTCAATGCAAAACTATGCTTGAATATCTTTACAGGCATTGCTGCTGGCCTTTTGCTGGGCAATTTTTCCTTTATGCTTTCATAGACCAAGTACTGAGAAAGAAAATGTTTATTTTTACAGGCCTCCAGGGCTGTGAAAAATATTTCTGTCTCTAAGCAACTTCCCATATTAAAACAGAGGCATTAAATGAACATGAGCACCTCAAGCACTTTGAAATTCTGAAAACAGGCATGCTTCTGGATTGCTTTCTTGAAACTGTACACCCAACTCTAAGTAAGCTACATTTACATACTGAAGAAAAATCTCTTTCCTGAACTCACTGTATTTCTCATTGTTTTGCCATTTAAAACATGACTTTTCAAGAAAGATTAAGAAAATTTGCCTACCTTCAATTCATCCCATGTTGTTTCATTTCTGTTGCAGAGCACCAGGCTGCAGACAGCCGTGTGGTTAGGAATTAGATGCAAGAAATGTTTTGAAGCCACGCTCTCAATGCGCACATCTTTCAAACTGCCATAACTACTAGGAGACAACAAACATATGGACGCTATCGGTTTTGAACCTGTAGTTAAGAAAAGCAGAGAACAGTGCTGCTGCTATCAGAACTGTTGCATTTCATAAACCACTTTTTTCCTCTTAGTTTTTTTGTTAGGTGGCAATGAATATATACCATTTCAACCTACACAGAAAAATGAAACAGAAACCCAACATGTTTTCAAAGCGTAAGTCTTAAGTGAGAGTTCAAGATTAAAAACATAACTGTTTTACTATTTTTTGAGTTCACAAGTAATCTACATTTGCAACATGTTACTATAATTGGATATTCCTCACACAGCAATTAGTACTCACGTGCACTACACTAGAAAAGAACAACTCTTGCTCAGGTGTCAAACTAGGACACAGAAACAAGAGAATCCTTACTCTGTGACACCACTAGTCTATCCAGGTTTTCATTACAAAATGAATGCTAAAGGTGACTGTTTAGCACAGAAGTCGCTTGTTACCTGTCATCAGACTCAGGGGTTCCATTGGAGATAGCCCAGCTCTGTCCACAGCCATGACATGGTTCTCTTTCAGATACTGTTTCAAGGATGGATGGATAACTTTCTGGCACACTACGAGGCCAACCCCATCATTAACCAGCTGCTTTCCCAAGTTAAGCAATTGATTCAGCTCTGACATTTCTAGGGAAATTCCATGATGGACTGCTACAGTTCCTTCTTTGGGGTCGAAGCAGTCTCCTGACAGAGACACACAGAAAAGCGCTACCTTGATCATGTTTGAACAAGTTCTTTTGATAGAAGGTTGTTTCGCCAATGGAATTTCCACTGTTTCTATAAGTAGTCCAGGAAGAATTGTAGAATCTTCAACCCTTCTGCCTTTCACAGGTACTATTACACACTTTCCTAAAACAGCATTAGTCTCAATGTGACATGGAACAGTGAACATAAAAGCCTTTAAAATCAGCACGGTGAGATGATCAACTTCTGCTTTATTAAGCATACAAGCAGGTTTGCTTGTTAGTATGCTACGTACCAAACAAAGAAGGGTCTCAACACTGCTAAAATCCACAGACACTCGGCAACCACAGGCCTCAGATTTGAGGTAGTCCATGCACAAACTCAAAAGATGCTTGCTTATTTTAACAACTGTGCAAGCTCCAACATTTAGGCTTTTAAAGTTTTCAATCAAACTACAGCAAAGAATGGCAGTAAATAAGCCACAATCACTGAAGCGGGATATATGGTTCTGTACAGAGGCTGTCAAAACCCTTAACACAGGATGACTGACAGAAAGATGATGGAGTACAGCTGAAGACTGTGACGTTATGCAAACATAGCCACCCATTCCATTGTGGAGCTGTTTGAGTCTACCAGCTGGACCATAGCAAGACTTTAATACTCCACTCAGCACAGACAGTGACTGACTAACTGTATCTTTAGTTAAAGGTTCACTTGTAAATAAAGGAGGCTTTTTAGCTTCAAGGCGAGACATTTTCAATGCAACATTTTAATTCACTTTTATTTGGATATCTATAAATCACAGAGTTCTTAAACTTTAAATTAGCACATTTTCACTCTTGGCATCTATGTTAAATGAGAAACAGTACATACACCATATATAACATTCCTGTGACTGATCATAATCTACGTCTTGAAGTGAGACTTCAGTCATATCATGCAATTGATACATAATGACAGCAGAAGGCTATTTCATTCCTGACGATCTTTTTTTGCTTCTGAATGGGAGCGAGCAGACTTTTTTGCAACAAAGTTTACAAGCATGCTTCCAAAATGAACACCTATAAGTGACAGTCCAGCTACAAGCAGGAAGTTCTTTCTACTCCAGCTAGTTTTCCTCATCTCTTCTTCTGGTTACATTCACAGAGGAGAAGTTTCAAAGCTATTACATCTACAATAAAAAACATAAAGGTATAAGGATAATCTTATTACACTGTTGCACAGTCTGAACTGCTGTTTTTCCACAAAAAAATGACACAAGGACAAACACCAAACTAGAACGCCTCTTGTATGAAAACCAATCTATTAATATTACATATCTTTGTCAATGTGCATGAATTCTGACCATCCATTTATGCTCTTTTATATATAGGTTTATCCTTGCTGCTAAACTGAGGAAGTGTGATCTGGACAATCAGGTAGTGAAGTGGACTGTGAACTGGTTGAATGGAGCAAGTCAGAGAGTTGTGGTCAATGGGACGGAGTCTAGTTGGAGGCCTGTATCTAGGGGCAGTCCCCTCAGGGGTTGGCATTGGGGCCAGTACTATTCAATAAATTCATCAATGATCTGGATGAGGAAAGAGAGGGCACTGTCAGCAAGTTTGCTGATGGCACAGAACTGGAAGAAGTGGCAGACACACTTGAAGGTTGTGTTGCCATTCAGCAGGACCTGGACAGGCTGTAGCAATGGGCAGGGAGAAATTAAATGAAATACAAGGACAAGTGTAGAGTCTTGCATCTGGGAAAGAACAAGTCTCTGCACCAGTACAGGCTGGGGCTTATCTGCTGGAGAGCAGCTCTGGGGAAAAGGACCTGGGAGTCCTGATGAACAACAGGATGACCATGAGTCAGTAATGTGCCCTTGTGGCCAAGAAGCCAATGCCATTCTGCGATGTATTAGAACGAGTGTGGTTTGTATGTCAAGAGAAGCTCTTCTCCCCCCTCTACTCTGCCCTGGTGAGGCTGTACTTGTAATACTGTGTTCAGTTCTGGGTCCTTCAGCTCAAGAAGGACCTCAGGGAACTACTTGAACGAGTCTAGCAGAGAGTCACAAAGATGATGAAGGCAATGGAATATCTCCCTTATGAGGAAAGGCTGAGGGAGCTGAAGTACTTTAGCTTGGAGGAGGCAACTGAGAGGTGACCTCATTCACGTTTATAAAGATGTGAAAGGCAAGTGTTGGAAGGATGGAATCAGGCTCTTCTCAGTGATGTCCAATGATATGACAAGGGGCAACACATGTATGCTGGAGCACAGTAGGTTCCGCCTAAACACAAGGAAAAACTTATTCACTGTGAGAGTGATGGAGCACTGGAACAGGCTGCCTAGAGAAGCTACGGAGTCTCCTTTTGTGGAGATGTTCAAACCCTGCCTGTATGCATTTCTGTGGTCCTACTCTAACAAGGGGGTTGGACTAGATGATCTCTCAAGGTCCCTTCCAAGCCCTAATGTTCTGTGATGCTGTGAAGTATCAGCCTACTATAAATTACACTAAATTATATTAAAGTGTCTAAACTTTAGCAATGTTAACTTGATTTTACTTGAAAACAAAACACCTGAATTACTCAGCACTGTTTCCTAGGCAGTCACTTGAGAAACAAACCTTCTAAGCCTCAAACAACTTTAAGAACACTGCCTCTTAAAGACTTCTTACTTCAAGATGCCTTCAAAACTTAAAGGGATCTTTATTTGCTTTTCCATGTGATCTTTAAAATGAGTTCTCTCATACTTCATATTGTTTTCTACTGTAAGTGCCATCCCTGCTAAGAACACAGCATGTGTTACTGTGTAAAACCACATTTTTTGGCAGATTTGAACTGTGGCAGACCCTGTCCCAAGAGTGATTTCTATCTTGAAGCTATTTGAGTTCAGATTGAGCTTGAGTAATGCATTCAGCTTTGGGCTCCTCAGTTTAAGAGTGACAGGGATCTATCTGCTGGTCCAGCAGAGGCCTACAAGGATGATTAGGGGACTGGAGCACATGCCTTATGAGGAGAGGCTGAGGGATCTGGGGCTTTTTAGTCTACAGAAGACAAGACTGAGTGGGGATTTAATCAATGTTTATAAATATCTGAGGGCTGGGTGTCAGGAGGTGGAGGACAGGCTCTTCTCACTTACTCCCTGTGATAAGACAAGGTGCAAGGGACATAAGTTGCAGCACAGGAGGTTCCACCTCAACTTAAAGGGGAACTTCTTTACTGTGAGAGTCCCAGAGAAGCTGTGGAGTCTCCTTCTCGGAGACTTTCGAAGCCTGTCTGGATGTGTTCTTCAGTGACCTGAGCTAGATTGTACGGTTCTGCTCTGGCAGGTGGGTTGGACTCTACGATCTCTTTGGGTCCCTTCCAACCCCTGACATGCTGTAAATCCTGTAAATATTAACCTGGATTTAAGACCTATAATATCATCACTTAATAGTGAATAGCCATTTTTGAGATACATGGGATTAAAAATATGCATAATACAGCTACCAGATTAACTCACCTTTTAAAAAAGAGAGTAAAACTCTGTAAGACTAAAGTCAGAGAAGCAAAACTGACTATTAGAAAATTCTGGTTTAATTGATTCATCTGCTGCCTCAAAGACACAGACACAAATAATTAAGTAACTTACCCACAATACACAGGCAGGGCTGATGTTACTTCTCCTTATTTTTCTGATCACGTTGCATCACATATGACACAATCCCAGGTTCTGCAACAATATCCTCTGTCTTCACTTGGAAAATGGGACTGGACTTGATGTGAAACCATCCCCAGTGTACCAGCCCAAGGCCAGCTCCCATAACAATCAGAACTTTGTAGTCCTTCCAGATGGTTTTAAGACTCATTTCAAGCTGGCATCTACCTAGGAAAAGATAATTTATTTTAAATATATCTAAGAAATTCTCTTTGTACTCTGTACGAATAGTACAGAACAAGTGAACCTGAACGTTAAAATCTTTAATTACACTGCAGCTGATGATTAAAATGCAAAATTATACCAAAAAGTCTTGCTAAGTTGTAAAAATAACCTCAATTCAGACATCTTGAAATGTTAATTGCTGCACTTGCTTCAAGCTTTGCCTTGCTAAACTTAAAGCCTTGCTCCTTTGTTATGCTTCCCTAATTACAAACCTTAGTGCTTGAAATGCTATCTGGTCTAAAATGAACCAGTTTCAAAATGCACCATTTCCCCCCCATCATCCCAGTTAACAAAATTCAATGACTAACCGAGCTTCTAACACAAAACGGAACTTGTAACGCGCAGGACAAGCAATGCTTTTGACGTCACTTTACATTGTCCAGAGTAGCAGCAACGCTTGCCTGCCTTAGTCCTTTATCTTCAGAGCCTACAACACTATCAGTAAATACAGTAAATTTACCTTTGCCTGAAAAGAACGCATATAAATCTCTATTTTTCCAAGAGATTAAGACACAGCAAACAAATCAAACGAACAAACATTAAAAAAAAAAGGGGGGGGGGGAGGGGGAAGGAAATAATATGTATATATACACAGGTTTTATATTAGAGTAACTTGGTTTAAACGAGCAGAAAGGTAAGAACATCTGCTCTGAGCTATACATCTGACCAACTTCATCCACTTGACAAAACATCCTACTAAACTCCCGTTCATCACGCTGTGATTTCACATCTTCACACCATTCGTGTGCAGGCAAACAAGACTCGAAGGTCGTATGTATGAGGCAGTCTCATTCCAGCTGCGGACAGCTGAAGCGACACTGAAACAAGCGACTGCGGTCCGACCCAACAAGTTCATTCTCCGATAGGCGGCTGGGACTTCACCCTCGGTCATACCGCGACAGTATGACTGTCACTGCTAGTAGTACACACACACGGCCATTTGCTACTGCCCTGCATTCCAGCGACCATACAGAGCGGCCACCCTGCAAGGGAGTGGTTCCCCTCAGGCCAGACAGCCAAGGAAGCCTGGGTCAGAGGGAAGGACCGGAGCGAAGGAGAATACTGCACCACAGGTTTCTCTCCCCTTCCCTCAAGCCGCAAAAAGCTACAAGGTGAAGGAGACGCTACCCAGCCACTCTAGTCGCCCTTCTGGCGCTCACCTCAGCTCTACAGCCCCGAGACGCGAGGCGAGAACCTCTCGGCAGGACAGGCCAAGGGCCGCACACCCCTCGCCGTCCACATCCGAGCGGCCTGCAGCAGGAAACAGTCCCCGGCGGCCCGGAAATGGGGTCCACGCCCCGCCTCTGGCCAACACGAGGAGTGTGCCTCATTTCGCCTGTCATTGGCCAAATCTTGTGTCACGAAGCAACACACTCTCGCTGTCTCGCGGGGACACAGTCGCGTGCGGCTGCCTCAGCGGCCATTTCACGTTCGGGCAGAAGAGGGCGGGCAGCGACTACAGCTGGCAGCCATTTTGGATAGGGGAGAAGAAGCTCACCTGTGACAGCCATCTTACTTCGGGGCAAGAACCGTTAGAAGTGTGGAAGGGAGGTGCGGCGCGCAAGGCGGAGGTACGGCACGACTCCATCGGTAGCTTTGCTGCCTGGCTAGGACGCGAATCCCTGTGCTGGTTCTCATTCTTCTTTTCCTTCCTAGATAAATGTTTGAGGTGATGCCTTAAGGGACCCGCTGCTGTGTGGCTGGTGCCAGCCGGCTTCCGCACTGCTTCAGCTGGTTCCTTTCGGCGCAGCCCCTTGCGTCAGTTTTCCCATCCCGCCACCGGCCAGGTTTAAAATTGCATCTCCCGGGTTTCCTTCCTTGCTTAACTCCTGTTGCACTCACATCTCATTGCTTCTGCTTTTGCCTTATTGAACCTATTTGCAGGTGGGCAGCATTGCCCTGACCAAAACAAGCAGAAAATTTTGTTGACTGGCTTTTTGTTTGTTTTTTTTCTTTAGCTTCCCTATTCCACACCTTTGTATTTACTGTGCTTTCTCCCCTTACTGCTGGCATTTGCTGTCAGGAATATCTTGTGCTATGTTCATGTGTTAATTGGTGGGTGTATTTTTGTGCAGTTTACAACTTAGAAGTATTTTATGCCTGATCTCCATACAGAAAGGAATATAACAACTTATTTTTCTAAACCTTCTGTGGAAGAGCTGAATGCAGTGTTCATTGCATATTTAATGAACTTATCTGTACCATAAAACTTTTAAAAACATTCAGCAATGGAAAAAGGTAGTAGCCAATCTGATGTTACACTAACTCTCCCATTCTTGTAGTTCTGTGTAGTCGTTTCTGAAAATGGATGTTCTGCTTTAAGGTGAATTGGCAGCTCATGCATGAAGGGGCCTAGATAATGAGCTCCAAATATGCTAACCTGTTGAAAGAGTTGTTTCCAAAAGTTAAATAGAGAAATTTGCAGCAGAAGGCGTAAGAATCCTTAAATTACAAAATTATTCTGTGGGTTGTATTTTTTTTTTTAAACTAGAAATAATTTACTAAATATATGAGTGACACTGTTGCACTGCTTGTCCTAAACTTGGAATCAACTCTCAGAAACTGACAAGTGATGCTGAGTCTGAACTGGGTGGCATTTTGAGTTTCATACTTAAAGACTTGAAAGTTTAGAAAAACTCTCTTTTATGTTGTCACAGTTAATTTTAAGATATAAAAACAGTAAACATATTCTAGAGAGTCCTTTAGTAAGCACTTGTTTTGTTTCTCAGGCGCCGACCTCTCCCACAAGTGGCCTTGTGTGGCTTGAGTTTTCAGTTCGTCATTCCTGCTGAGTTCTAAATTCTGTCACCACAGGAAGCTACTTTGTTAAGGTAAGAAGCAATTCCTCAGCTGGCAGAAAACACTTCACTTGCTCTCTAGGAGACTGTGTTTTCTGGCTTCTGAGTATCTACCATTCCACTTAATGCCATATTTATGACAAAAAGATATTCTACCACACTATTTCTGAAGCATCTCACTCTAACTGGAGGGAGCCAATGTATTTAATTCTCAGTCATGTTGTGCAGGCTGTTTTATCAACAATTTGGATGTTGAAGTACTACAAATACCATATCAAGACTTAAAAATAATTGCATATATAATTTCTGAGAGGAGTTCCTTGAGTGCTTACCTTTGCATTTCCTTGTGTATAGTTTTCTTTAGAGGTTTACGTAAGTTTGCAACTGATACAGTTATTACTATTGGTCTTGCTACCAAATAGTACAAATTTTGATAGAACTGTTTTTATTATGATGGGGTGGTTTATTTTTTGTTTGTTTGGTTTTTCAACAGAGAAAACGTGTTCTAAAACTTGTTTGTGGTTTGTTTTTGTTTTTCTTCTACAATTGTTTGGTGGCTTTCCTCATTTTTTGTTGCCTTAGTATTCAGTTATTTTTTAATCTGTGACAGTTTAGTGACTTTTCTGACAGTTCACACATTAGGTGCATCCTTTTTAGTTTTCTAAGGATTTACTTATATTTATTCTGTCTGCTGTATTTCCTTTGTTTTGCCTCTATGGTCAATGCAAAGAATGACATAGTTGGCAAACTCCCAAAGTCAGCTTACTCCCATAAAGAGCCAGTTGAACAAACGGTAACTTTTCTTGTGCTTTTTTTTGTTTGTTGGTTTGTTTGCTTATTTATGTTGCTTGTTTGTTTTGTTTGGCTTTATTTTCTTGTATTACTTTGTAAATTTGATATAGAGATGTTTTCTGCCTTCTGGCAGTTATTCTTATATCAGTAGTAGCAGACTTGTTGCAGTGGTATGGCAAATTGCTGATGCCAGGGTGAGTCCAGCTGATTTGTCTGTGTGCTTTCTTTGTTCCTGAGCAGGACACAAGCATTTAGAGAAGAGATGATGCTTTGGCATATTTTGTTGCAATCTTTTTTTGTATTATTGGTACTGTAGCAGTTAATGATTAAACGTTAGCAATCAAAAGTACTGTTCTTTGGATCACAGACCTGCAACACCATCATGAATTGTATGACATATGCAGCTCAAAAATAACATGCGGTCTAAGTGAACTGTATTCTTGCAAGCATGAAGCAAAGTACTTTGCATTCTACCATATTCTAAGGTACAGGAAATTCTGTGTAAATGCTGGGTTTGTTCAATAGTGCCATGGTTGCTGTAGGAGCTTTTTGTTCATGATGTCCTCCAAAGCAAATTGTCTTTTTAATTACAGGTTTCCTAACTTAAGGTTATGATTCTAGGTGCTTGTAGAAGAGACTGTACCATTTAACACTCATACTTCTTGCTGTTTCTTGCCTCCTGCTTTTCCTAGTTTTTCTTTTTCTTTTTTCTTTTCTCTTTTTGGGGGGAATCACTTAAGGGAAGGAAGTAGGGATCATTAGTAAAGCTCTGGATACTTGCCTTTCATTACAATTAAAAACCCAGTCCTGAGATGCTGCTGAGACTTTTTTTAAAAGATAATATGTGATGAATTATGCATACCCAGGTTTTGTGGTGTTTTGAAAGGGCTGTGATGCATCTTATTATTTACTTTATGGTTTTGCATGCTGGTTTGGGTAGTCATTCCCTGGAATTCTTGAACACCAAGAATAAATCTTGTGCACTGGGGTGAAGAACTTGGAAGTACAGTTGGTTTTCACTTGGTGGCTACCATTTCTCTTTGGCATCTCTTCTGACCTAGTTGTATCAACTGCCATTTGAAGAATTGCTGTATTTTATCTCTTGGTATGATTCTTAGCATTCCACTCAATTTACTTCTGTACAGTAGCTCCTCATTGTCTGACTGCATTGATGTCCCAAGTGGTCCAGAGCACTCGTTTCTAGGGCTGGTCTGTGCAAGAGTTTCTAGGGGTGCTTTGTGCAAGGGAGAATGGTAGCTGTGTGGCACAAAGTATAATATTCCACCTCCTGTCTGCATAACTAGTATTTGAAATTCAACTTGCTGGATATAACTTTGTGTTTACTATTACTGTGCATCTGATGAAAGCTTGAACTTGAATAAAATGTTTCAACTATGTGCTGGAAATATTTAACTGTACTGAAGCTTATTTTCAGTAACTACACGCGGAATGGTTTTCAGCTTGAACTCATTTTAACCTGGTTACAGGAGCAACTGTTTTCCACCTCGCTGTTTACAATTCTTTTACCATTTCTATCTCCTACTGCTTGGTTAATGGTATGATAAATAGGAAAAAAAATCATTGAGATAACTGGGAGGTTTTTTTGACCTAGTATATGAAATTGTGCTTTTAGTACTTTCATATTTGATTTGAAATCTTAAATCTTGTCATTTGGATATTTGGACGGGAAGTGCTGTGCAGAAATGTTTGGTTCAAAATGATTACTGCTGAATCTAAAGATCAGTGCTATGTTGTGTAGTTGTAAAGTGGGTCTTTATCTTATTTTGCACTTTTTTTGGAAGTTAAATAAGGCTAACAACTACATTTTGATATGTGCAAGTGTAGTGCCTGACAGAGACAAGTATCACCAACCTCACTTGTATCCTGAAGTTTTGACAGCTCTATTACAGTACTTTAGAATAACTTGAAGCATGCAGTAGTAAATGGGTTTGTGTTCCTACATTCTTACTGTTTTCCTGTATCACCCTTTATGAAATTGACCAGATTTGTCCATCTTAGGAAACTTCACATGTGAAAGGCAGCTCTATTATCATTGTAGTTTTTGTTACAGTTCTTCTCTTCAGGCAGCAACTTGACTTGTATCCTTTCTTGATTTTTGAAGCTTGAACTGTATTGTTTGGGCACCGTGTCTTTTGGCAGTATATTTAGATGCTTGTTTACCTGGTTTTCTGTTCAATCTTAGGCTCTTTCTTGTCTGTTGCCTCTTTCTTTCCCTGTGTGAAAGTAGAATGTGTCTTAATTTCCAGGCTTTTGTAGATACTGATTTGCTACTACAGGACCCGTTCCATGTCTTTTTTGAATCCCAACATTGTGGGAGGAGCTGGAAGACTGATGAATTTAACCTAGTTTTGAATAGTGGAGTGGAGAATTATGTGGACAGTGATGAACTTCTTCCAGCAGCTTCAGTGCTGTGACCGTTGTTAGATTGTAAAACCAAAAAAGCAGTTAAACTGAAATCACTGTAGAAGATGACTAGATTTGTGGTTTGGCTTGCAAACCAGGTTAAAGGTTGTAGTCATTTGAGTGTGATACAGTATTCTACAGCTTGAATTAATGCTTCTTGAGTTGTTTGTGATGGTCTGAGACAGAGTCAAAGTCACAGTATCACCAGGGCTGGAAGGGACCTCAAAGATCATCAAGTCCAATCCGTCACCACAGACCTCAAGACTAGACCATGGCACCAAGTGCCACGTCCAAATGCGCCTTGAACACCTCCATAGACGGTGACTCCACCACCTCCCTGGGCAGCCCATTCCAGTAGCCAATGACTCTCTCAGTGAAGAACTTTCTCCTTACCTCGAGCCTAAACTTCCCCTGGCACAGCTTGAGACTGTGTCCTCTTGTTCTGGTGCTGGTTGCCTGGGAGAAGAAGGTAACCTTCTCCTGGCTACAACCACCCTTCAGGTAGTTGTAGACAGCAAGAAGGTCTCCCCTGAGCCTCCTCTTCTCCAGGCTAAACAATCCCAGCTCCCTCAGCCTCTCTCCATAGGGCTTGTGCTCGAGGCCTCTCACCAGCCTCGTTACCCTTCTCTGGACACACTCAAGCACCTCAATGTCCTTCTTAAATTGAGGTCCCCATAACTTGATGCAGTACTCAAGGTGTGGCCTAACCAGTGCAGAGTACAGGGGGAGAATGACCTCCCTGCTTCTGCTGACCACACTATTCCTGATGCAGGCCAGGATGCCATTGGCCTTCTTGGCCATCTGGGCACACTGTTAGCTCAACAGTCTGTGCAACTAACTGTACCTCACTCAATATCCTAAATTAAGCAGCCTGATTCCTATTTGGGATAAGCAAAAGAAGATGTCCAAAGTTCACTTTAGTTTTGTACAACCACAATAATTATCAGGTCACATTGCCTTATGCCTATAGTGGTCTAAAATTTTAAATAGATCTAGTACATGTACAAGGAGAGTGTGTACCCAGATCACAGCTCTGGAC
>VWZE01017285.1:44574-73435 GCA_013396675.1 Eubucco bourcierii | reverse complement strand
TCATAGAATCAGAGAATGGTAAGGTTGGAAGGGACCTCAAGGATCATCTAGAACCAACCCCTGCCATAGGCAGGGACACCTCCCACAAGCACAGCTCACTCAAGGCCTCCTCCAACCTGGCCTTGAACACCTCCAGGGAGGGAGCAGCCACAGCCTCCCTGGGCAACCTGTGCCAGTGTCTCACCACCCTCACTGCAAAGAACTTCCTCCTAACATCCAGTCTAAATCTCCCCTCTGCCAGTTCAAACCCATTGCCCCTTGTCCTGTCATTGCAAGACCTTGTCAAAAGTCCCTCCCCAGCCTTCCTGTAGGCCCCCTTCAGATACTGGAAGGCTACTATCAGGTCCCCTGGAAGCCTTCTCTTCTCCAGGCTGCAGAGCCCCAACTCTCTCAGCCTGTCCTCATAGCAGAGCTGCTCCAGCCCTCTGATTATCTTCGTGGCCATCAAGTGAGAGCCAATGGAGCCTGGGCTGGTGATGGAGCAATGAAGGGAAGAAATGGATGCTGTGGGAGGTTCATGCATGTTTAGTATCATCAGAGGACCAAAATCCATACTTCTGCTAGGCTTAGTAAAGCATAGTTTCCTCCTTTTTTTGTGGAACTACTCCTGCTTCACACTTTTCCTAAGATCAGAATCCAACACTGGGTGACAAAGAAGTTTGCTTTGAGGTATTTTTAACTTGTGTTTTTAAAAAAAAAGGTGGGTTTTTTTTTTTGTTTTGTTTTGTTTGTTTTTTTTTTTTTGCTTTCTGGCTGTGCCTGTGAGATGAGAAGAGCCCTACTGATTGACACTGCAGTGATGCACATCAATGTTTGTGTTCTGAGAAGGGGGAAGCAAAACAATTACACATTCAAACAAGAACATGCTGCATCTGCATGCATTAATTTTGCCACTAACAGAGATCCTTAGTACCAAAATGGATCATTACTCACTCGGAGATGATGACTAAGAACTGTAAAATGCATGTTCTCTGAAGGAAGCATCAAGTGAGACATGCAGAGTTCTGTGATCTAACCCTAACAGTGCTTCACTTTATTGTGTTCTAGGCGTGTACCTGGTGAGAAAGGAAAGACTCAAGGCATGGCAATGATACTGTACTGACTTAGGAACATTTAGGAGTATGTAATTGTCATAGAATGTATCCATTGAGTAAACTAAGAGTCATTAACTGTGTAAACAATGAGAAATTCTAACAGAAGTTAGGAAGAACAAACTGGTTTAGACTGACTCTGAGGCTCCTCTGTCACGTCAGCGGCCTGGAGGAGAGGAGGCTCAGAGGAGACCTTATTGCGTTCTATAACTACCAGTTCTGGGCCCCTCAATTCAAGAGAGATGTTGAGGTGCTGGAAGGTGCCCAGAGAAGGGCAGCAAGGCTGGGGAGGGGCCTGGAGCACAGCCCTGTGAGGAGAGGATGAGGGAGCTGGGGGTGTGCAGCCTGCAGAAGAGGAGGCTCAGGGCAGAGCTCATTGCTCTCTGCAGCTCCCTGAAGGGAGGTTGTAGCCAGGTGGGGTTGGGCTCTTCTCCCAGGCAAGCACCTATAGAACAAGAGGACACATTCTCAAGTTGTGCCAGGGGAGGTCTAGCCTGGATATTAGGAGGAAGTTCTTGAGAGAGAGAGTGATTGGCATTGGAATGGGCTGCCCAGGGAGGTGGTGGAGTTGCCATCCCTGGGGGTGTTGAAGAACAGCCTGAATGAGGCACTTAGTGCCATGGTCTGGTTGATTGGCTAGGGCTGGGTGAGAGGTTGGACTGGGTGAGCTTGGAGGTCTCTTCCAACCTGGCTGATTCTATGATTCTATGAGAAAGCAGTCAGCATGGATGAAGGTGCTGTTCCTGACTCCAACAGCCCTTCAGCTTTAGGAATTGTTGCTCACCCCTACTTAACATCAAGAGCATTCTCTGGAGCACGTAAAAGAAGCAAGACATTTTTCTTCATGCCACCCTTTTCCCAGTTATGCTTGTGTTACACTCTATCCCCACGAAGGGCAAAGTGTCCTCAGAGGACTGACATATCTTTACCTCCCAATGGACAGTTCTGGGCAAGCAATGTCACCATAGACTCTCCTCATTAACTCGCCTCAAAAAACTCTTCAGGTACTAATTTTCATAGAATCATAGAATGGTAATGTTGGAAGGGACCTCAAGGATCAGCTAGTTCCAACCCCCTGCCATAGGCAGGGACACCTCCCACTAGTACAGGGCACTCAAGGCCTCATCCAACCTGGTCTTGAACAGCTCCAGGAAGGGAGCAGCCACAACCTCCCTGGGCAACCTGTTCCAGTGCCTCACCACCCTCACTGCAAACAACTTCCTCCTAACATCCAGTCTAAATCTCCCCTCTGCCAGTTCAAACCCATTGCCCCTTGGCCTGGCATTGCAAGACCTTGTCAATAGTCCCTCCCCAGCCTTCCTGTAGGCCCCCTTCAGATACTGGAAGGCTACTATCAGGTCCCCTCGAAGCCTTCTCTTCTCCAGGCTGCAGAGCCCCAACTCTCTCAGCCTGTCCTCATAGCAGAGCTGCTTCAGCCTTCTGATCATCCTCATGGCCTCCTCTGGCCCTGTTCCAAATCTTCCATGTCCTTCCTGTGTTGGGGACTCCAGAACTGCACACAGGACTCCAGGTGGGGTCTGAGGAGAGCAGAGTAAAGTGGCAGAATCCCCTCCCTTGCCCTGCTGCCCACACTGCTCTTGCTGCAGTCCAGGACTCGGTTGCTGTCTGGGCTGCATGTGCACACTGCAGGCTCATGTTGAGCCTTCTTTGTGGGGTTTGTGCTGAACCAGACTTCAAGTAGAAAGCATCAGAGCGATACTTCAGTGGTGGATACTTCTGACAAAAAGAGAAAAGACATTATAAAACTATCTGTGAAGTTGTCTGGTGGGAACAAGGTGATTCTGGCTTGATAACAAATGTGATTTGTAATTGCTGTGCCACTTCTCTGCCTGCTGGCTCCCCAAGGCCCACATGAAAGCACACCTGTCACAGGAGGCTCCTGAACTCTTAGACCTAGGGCTGATCCTGCTCTGTGGAAGGGCTTTGCAAGGTGGCACCCTCTGAGATCAGGAGGAGTAGCAAGAAGACTTGGATCCTAATGTGTTTCAGAAGGGATATCTTGTACAATTATTTCCTTATGGAAACTCTGGCCTCATTCAGCACTCCACGTGCCAATTAAACTGAAGCTGCTTTTGCTGGAGCGTGCTTGCTTGTGCCAGTTCCACTGCCTTTCTGCTCTGAATGGCTAATTTCACAATGGAGAGCTTTTTGAGCATTAATAACATTTTTAAAGAAGTTCTTGATAAAGAAAGAGGAGTCACTTAAATATCTGCTGTCCCAGCATTCTGCAGCAATGAGGGCACAACCTTGGGAATTATTTAAAGTAATACATTTTTGATTGCATCTTCTGGTTAAGAAAGGCACTGGAATCTGCAGTACAATTCCTTTCGAGGTGACCTTTGGTTGTCTGGACAAGTCATGGTGTCCCTGTAAGTAAGAGCACTCATTGGAGAAATAGACATTATGTTTGCTGGCATTCTACAAAACTGCAGTTGTTGGGAAGGTGTTAGTGTAGCTCAGCAATGAAATTCTGTTCCCTTGGAACACACTGATGAAGTCCTGACTGTGCTTAAATTGGCCAGAACTTCCTTGCTTAGCCGTTGGTTAGGAAGCATGAAACAGACAGCACAAGTTGGGGTAACAGTTCTTCCATCATGCAGTTTAAATACTGTGCTTGTTACTGTCCTCTTGTCTGCAAGCAGAAAATTACATACAAAGTTCCTGGACAGAAACCTAAAATGTTTTCTGCTCTAGGTTCTATCACACAGTCTTAAAGACTGATATGGAGGCAGAGCTGCTCTTCTCTATTTAACTGATTTTACGTACCAAAACTGCCTCACAGCTCTTGTGTACCAGGTAGGGAACCTGTTTTTCCTCAGTTGATGTTTTTTGCTAACCATTTACCTCTGGGTAACTCCAGTGGCTATGGAGAGGTTGCCAATTCATAATAGTACCTTTCTGTGCTTTGTACTCCCTTTGACAGAAAAAAAATGTCGATATCGGGAAAGGGTTTTACCTCTCATGCTCCTGGCTGCTCTCTAAAATGATTCCCAGCTGGTGGCTGCTTCAGGAGCAACTGTGAAATGGTGATTATACTTCAGTTCCTGTTCACAGGCACCCACCTTACAACCTCCACAGCTGGCAGCATTGGTGGCAGGCATACAGAGAGGTCCAGGACTGAAAGAGCAGGGAAAGTAAAGGGCGCTCTCATAACAGGATGTGACTGCCCTTCTTCCATGATTCATACCCTGAGCAGCATCCTCTGGACCAGCGGAGCCCAACAACCAGGTCCTTGGCCCACTAGTTCCTCTTTGAGGTCCAGGAGGCTTTCTGATATTACTGCTATTTACAAGGAAACTGCTTTTGACCAGGTTTTGTTTGTTTGTTTGTTTTCTTTTTTTTAGGAACTCCCTCTCCTGGATCTCCTGTGGGATGAAAAGTTCTGCCTCAGGGGTGGCTCTCAAAGGGGCTTTGTAGTGCTGCCAGCATTACCTGGAATTTTGAAAGGTAATTTAAAGTTAGAGGCTGCCTCATCTTGCAGCATTTCCTGTAGAGCTGGTCTGAGACTTCATCAAGAAGAAATGGTGGACTTTGTCCATTTGCATATGGGGCAAATGTCTCCCTCCCACAGCTTTTCAGTTGGCTTTAGCATTTTGTTAGGGAGCTTTGCAGGGGTGCTTCTGGGACAGCACACCTCAGGCTCCTCTCAAGTCCACTAATGCCTCCTGATTTCCAGCATCTGAGTACCTTCTAGGTAGATTTAGGTCCCTTCCATACAACCAGAAAATTTCCAGCTGCTGCTACACAAATTTGTCTCGCAGCTCCATGCCCTTCCTGAATATTTGTCCTCACTGTTTACAACCCAGGGAATGTGCTGGAAAAGGGGAAGGTGGAAGATTCTTACTTGAAATTGAGGCCTCTGGAAAATGACTTTGGTACACTAACAGCATCAGAAAAAAAACTTCCTCTGGTCCATGACTACATAAACACAAGCTCTGAAAACGCACAGCTGCCTCCTTCCCAGGCCTCTGCAGCATGGCAAACTGAGCATTTGTCTCTTTTCCTAAACATAAGAATATATCCATTTTTCTAATTGTTTGCATTTGCCCTTTTAGAAAAGTCAAAACCTTGCAACTCCCAAGAGGTTTCTCTGCCAATGACAACTGTTTTTACAGCCTGTTTCATTTTCCATCACTACATTTAACTCTTGATTTCCCTTAGTCTCATCTCCAGATAGATCTCACAAGCAGTTAAACTGTTTTTGTTTACTTTCTCACAAGCAGTTAAACTGTTTTTGTTTTCTTTCTCACAAGCAGTTAAACTGTTTTTGTTTTCTTCCTGTTTTTAGATCAGATTGGTGGGGGAAAAATATATTTTAAAAAAAAAAAAAAAAGAGAGGGGGAAAACCAACATTCCTTTTTGAAGCTGTCATGCCACTGAAATACTCCAGAAGGTGGTTTTGCTGAGGTTGAATTTTCTCACCACCACAGAAATCTGCATGAGAATTTGAATTCTCATGCAGATGAGAACTGTGTGCACTTCTGGAGCCCTCAGCACAGGAAGGACATGGAAGTGTTGGAGCGGGTCCAGAGGAGGCCACGAGGATGCTCAGAGGGCTGCAGCAGCTNAGGTTGCCCAGGGAGGCTGTGGCTGCTCCCTCCCTGGAGGTGTTCAAGGCCAGGTTGGATGAGTCCCTGAGTGAGCTGTGCTAGTGGGAGGTGTCCCTGCCTATGGCAGGGGTTTGGAACTAGATGATCCTTGAGGTCCCTTCCAACCTTACCATTCTGTGATTCTATGAATTTCACAGAAATCTCATAGGAGCTCCATTCCTGACCAGTCTCATGCCACTGCCTTTGCTGCTGACCTGGTAATGTCCATGTGCACCGAAGATCTGCAAGAAACCAATAAGCACACAGGCTTGCCTTCAAGATTACTCAGTCCAAAATATACAGAATGATAGAATCAGGCAGGGTTGGAAGGGACCACAAGGATCATCAAGTTCCAACTCCCCTGCCATGGGCAGGGACACCTCACACTAGATCAGGCTGTCCACAGCCTCATCCAGCTTGGCCTTAAACACCTCCAGCAATGAGGCTGCCACCTTCCAGGTGGCACCTGGGCAACACCTTCCAGGGTCTCACCACCCTCATAGTGAAGAACTTCTTTCTAACATCCAGTCTGAATCTACCCACTTCTAGCTTTGTTCCATTCCCCTAGTCCTATCACTACCTGACATCCTAAAAGATCCCTCCTCAGATTTCTCATAGGCTCCCTCCAAGACAATGTGTATGACAATGTGTAGCAGGCAATGAAACCATCAGCTACAGAAAAGCTACACTGGTGGTAACAGAGCAAGAGACTGGAGGAATTAAAGATGTTGACAGTGAGCCATGGGCTGACATCCATTCCTTCCCCACAGACAATGTTTTGCAGGAGAACTAGCAGAGAGAAAGCTTTGAAGAGTGCTGCTTTGAAAACAGCGAGCTGGCATCTGAGCACATTGGGAATCGAGGGAGGTGCTGATGTGCAAGAGCAGGAGTTGTCTGCTTCCAGAGCGTTTGGCAGGGCACTAACCCAAACCAGTGAGGCTGTGAGGGTAAATACCACTGTCTTTGTGGGATTGTGGGTTCTACCTAGACCCCTGGGGAAGGCTACAGCCCTTGTAAGGTGGTTGCATCTGCAAAGCCAAATGATGGCTCAGAATTTAGGGTCATGAACAGTTCAAGAATTCCTCAGTGTGGTTGCACTTCATGGGTTGAAAAAAAGCTGCCTGGAGCAGAGCAGAAGATTAAAAAAAAAAAAAAATCCCAGCAATATCTTCCCTCAGATAATTTTTTTCTATGACATTCATTTCTTTGGGCAAAAGATTAAGCACTTTTAAATGTATTACAGTCATTTTAGTTTCTGCTGTCCTGGCATATTGCTGCAACTATCAGAGCAGTCTCTCAGTTGCCCAGGGAGGTTGTGGCTGCTCCCTCCCTGGAGGTGTTCAAGGCCAGGTTGGACAAGGCCTTGAGTGACCTGTGCTAGTGGGAGGTGTCCCTGCCTATAGCACGGGGTTGGAACTAGATGATCCTTGAGGTCCCTTCCAACCTTACCATTCTATGATTCTATGAATTTCACAGAGCCAAAGAAGTCCATAACAGGTCAACCAAAAATTGCCCTAACTGTGTATATGTGTGATATGTCAGCATCCCATAAAATGAGTACCTCTGATACTTAGATGGAATTAATTCCATAACTCCACCCAAGTAAGACTTGGTTATCACTTATCAAGGACATCTCAAGGTGAATTTTGGGTGGGACTCATACTGGCTTTTTTCCTTTGGGTAAATTCCACTTCATTTGGATGGGTTCCTTTAGTGAGTCATCTAATGGACAGGAGAGTGTCTTAAAGGCTGCACTGAATTACTGAAGAAAAAGTAACCTGATCAGGTACTTAGAAATCCAAGGCAGCATTCACACAACTCCCTAGCTGCCACCTAGGCTGAACACGAAAACCTAGGAAATGTAATCCAAAAAGCAGAGATTGAGCAAAGGAGGATTTTAGTGGTCTCTGTGGTATCAGGACATACACCTTTCTGTAACTGTGTCCCTTGCAAGCAGGTGTACCACAGCCTGCGCCAACGCTGCAGGCAGAGCTAACAGCGATGCTGCTGGAGCCTTTTCCTCAGGTTAGTATTTCTGCAAGTAGCTGCATTGTGCTGTGTGGATCTTACTCTGCCTGGCACCATCACATAAGGGGTGGCCATGTGGAGCTGTCTGGAGGACAGCAGTCACGTGGGACTCTTGCACACCTTCTCACCAAATCAGTCAGATCTTTATTGACTGATCCTCCAAACTGATTGAATTTATTGAGAGTCTTTCCGCTGACATCGTGGCTTTGATTTATACCTTTAACACATAATGCATTGTTTCAAATGTGAGTCTTAGCATCCTTATCCAGTCTGCAGCTCTCCCAAGTTAAGCAGGAACATACAGAGAGAAAGGAAAAAGCCCACAAGTTCAAGAGATTCCTGGATGTCTGTTGCAGGCATCTCTTGACTGGTGCCAAGAAGCGGTGGGAAAGGCTGTGTTTTGCCTGGGAGTTCGGAGTCTGTAGGACTCTTTACAGACAGAATGTTGCACTGCAAAGTTATTTTCTATCAGAAAATAAAGCTGAACCAGTAAGAAGTTCAATGGACTTAACCCTTGTATGTTTATGTTAATGAATTCTGTCAGCCACTGTATTTTGATCTATTTTCAGTCTTGTTTTCTAAGGAAATGGGGCTTATACAGTCACAGTGGCTGTTTGTCCATCTGTTGGTTCTCCCCCTGGAAAGAAAGGAGAGCATCTAAAGGACAATACCATTTTAATGAAGGCTGGTGGAAATCTTCCCAAAGGCTTCATTAGCATCTCCTGAAGGTAGAGCTTCCCTCAGGCATTGCCCTGGTGTCTAAATCCGGTCTAACCTATTGTCATGTGAATGGCTTTACATCAGCAACAACCCAGGCTCTTTCTTGCTCACCCCAAAGCCATGGGAAAGTAAAGGTTTTTTTGTGAACCAAAGATGGCTCTGGAGACCTGCAAGAGAAGTGCAAGGGCACTATGGCAGGGGGTTGGAACTAGGTGATCCTTGAGGTCCCTTCCAACCTTACCATTCTATGATTCTATGATTCTAAGTGTAGGGATGCCAGATGGGAAACAGAAATAAGTGATACCGCAACGCTGAACAGGTGATGGCAACGAGGGAGGGATACCTGTAAGGCATCCTGCAACAACAGCTTCTCAGGACTATGACTATTTTAGAAGAATGAGTAAACATCAGAAGAACTGAGAATGTTGTGGCAGGGGAGAAGGGCTAATGGTGCAGAGTAAAGTGAAAGGTGTACCAGGAAGGAGGTAACTGGGCTGTAGCAGGCTAAGTTCAATGGCACTGTAGGGGTACGTAACAGAGATCCANCTAGGCTGAACACAAAAACCTAGGAAATGTAATCCAAAAAGCAGAGATTGAGCAAAGGAGGATTTTAGTGGTCTCTGTGGTATCAGGACATACACCTTTCTGTAACTGTGTCCCTTGCAAGGGATAACTGAAAATATTCAGAAACTATGTTCTCATGAGCTGTTTGAGGCTGTACAGTTGTGCTGATAGAGATAGCAACTCTTTCCCACCACGAGCTATGGACAGAAAGCGTATCTACCCTCTGCTGCCTGCATTCCTCACAGCACCCACTGGGTTTCCTCAATTCCAGGATTTAATTTGTCTTAAAGCATCGTTGTTTTGCTGTGCCCACACCACTGAGATGGATCTGTGCTGATTAAACAGAGCCTTTGTGAGCAGTTTCTTGGACTATGTGAGGAGAATCCTTCTATACAGCTATGTGAAAGCTTACACTTACTTGGATGGCAATCAACATGCCTTGGTAGATGAAGCATTGGGCATCTGTGTATTATTAAGGAGCTGGAAGAGGCAATTCAGTTCAGACAGCAAACAATGAATTGCTGACACTTTCAGCTCTGATAGGGCTCAAAAATACCAGCACACACATCTGAGCCATATCACTTGAAATGCACAAGGATTAGATTCTTTTGGTGATGGCTGCTGATTTTTATTGTGAATCATCTGACAGGAGCCTGATGGTGTCCAACATATCCACTCTTGCCTTGTGATTCTTCTGCCATCTGAAATGTTGCTAATTTTAATGACACAATTATATGCCTACTATAGTAGAAGATCCTGTTTGTGAGGTCCTAAGAAATCTGAATGTACTCAAGTCCATGGGGCCTGATGAGATCCACCCACGGGTCCTGAGGGCACTGGCAGATGAAGTTGCCAAACCACTGTGCATCATATTTGAAAGGTGATGGCAGAGTGGTGAAGTTCCTGCTGACTGGAGGAGGGCAAACATAACACCCACCTCCAAGAAGGGAAAAAAGGATGACCCTGGGAACTACAGACCAGTCAGCCTCACCTCTGTGCCTGGCAAGATCATGGAGCAGATCCTGCTGAAAGTCCTGCTAAGGCAAATGGAAAACAAAGCAGAGGTGATTGGTGGGAACCAGCATGGCTTCACCAAGGGCAGATCTGCCTGACAAATTTAGTGGCTTTCTATGATGAAGTCACAGCGACAGTGGACAAGGGAAGGGCAGCTGATGTCATCTACCTGGACCTGAGTAAGGCATTTGACTCTGTCCCACATGACATCCTGGTCACCAAACTGGAAAAACATGGACTGGATGGGTGGAGCACTGCTGGATAAGGAATTGGCTGGATGGTCGAACCCAGAGAGTGGTGATCAAGGGCACAATGTCCACCTGGAGACCAGTGACAAGTGGTGTCCCTCAGGGGTCAGTGCTGGGACCAGTGCTGTTTAACATCTTTGTCAGTGACATGGACAGAGGAATGGAGTGCACCCTCAGCAAGTTTGCAGATGACACCAAGCTGTGTGGCACAGTCGACTTGCTAGAGGGCAGGGATGCCATCCAGAGGGACCTGGACAGGCTGGAGAGGTGGGCCCAGGCCAACCTCATGAAATTCAACAAGGCCAAGTGTAAGGTCCTGCACCTGGGTAGGCACAATGCCAAGCACAGCTCCAGGCTGGGTGGGGAATGGCTGAGAGCAGCCCTGAGGAAAAGGACCTTGGAGTCTGGGGTGATGAAAAGCTCAACATGAGTCTGCAGTGTGCACATGCAGCTCAGACAGCAACTGTGTGCTGGGCTGCAGCAAGAGAAGTGTGGCCAGCAGGGCAAGGGAGGGGATTCTGCCCCTTTACTCTGCTCTCCTCAGACCCCACCTGGAGTACTGTGTGCAGTTCTGGAGCCCTCAGCACAGGAAGGACATGGAAGTGTTGGAGCGGGTCCAGAGGAGGCCACAAAGATGCTCAGAGGGCTGCAGCAGCTGTGCTGTGAGGACAGGTTGAGAGAGTTGGGGCTCTGCAGCCTTGAGAAGGCTTCCAGGAGACCTGAGAGTAGCCTTCCAGTATCTGAAGGGGACCTACAGGAAGGCTGGGGAGGGACTATTGCCAAGGGCTTGCAACAACAGGACAAGGGGCAATGGGTTTGAACTGGCAGAGGGGAGATTTAGACTGGATGTCCACCCCCCTCTCTTATCTCAGAATCTCCCTTACATGCCAGGTGAACTGGAAGGGTCAGCAAGAGGTGTTAGAGCAGAATGATTAGTTGGGAATGTGCAGATTCAGGCAGAAGAGTTGATATAGCAGTAGGCAGGCAGAGACTGTCTTCTTTTCGTTTGTGCCCTTGTTTTCATATGTCCCAGCAAAACAAATGGGTAATTTAGACATCACCTTATTTTCTTTTCACAACCAATGATCTAATTTCTCTCATTAGAACATTCCTATTAACCTCAAACCAGCACACACTTCGTGCTGCTATCAAGCAGGTTTAGATGTTAATGTGGAGACTGTGCTAGCTTATTCATTAGCAACTCATCAAATGTAAAGCACCTACCTTGAAAGCTGTGATTCTGTGCTGAGGCAGTTTCCTGGTGTCTTCCTTATGTGGAGAAGAAGACATGCAGGGCAGAGCTCCAACCATACTTCCAGCTGCCAACCTACCCACTGCTCTGTGGTGTAGGAGTTGTGTTTTTGCAAAGAAAACCCAGGCAAGCTTAAATCATGTAATAATCCTTGTAGGCTTCTCTTATTTAGTTCACAACATATACCTTCAGGCAAGACTCAGACTCTCCAGTGCTTGCTAATTAATTTGTTTTCTTATGCTTTACTGAGATTTGGACTGACACCAAGGCCCCAAAGGGAAGGATCTAGCTGTCAAAAGGCAAATATCTATAATGAGCATAAGATGTGGACCGAAACCACAGTTGTCACGCAGCAGCTATGACATAAAAGATGTTATTGCTTCCATACTGTTTCCCATAAAGGAGAGTGATATTCTGGGAGGGCAGAAGATGTGGTTATGGGAGACAGCTACTTGGAAACTGTCATTGACTGCTGCATGCACTGCAATGGAGTAGTGCACAGGAACAAGATTGCTAGAGATATTTTGATAAATGTTAAGTTAACAGATGAGTAACAAAAATATGTCATCATCAACTGAACAGGTCCAGTGTTGTCTGCTTGAGGAACACAAAATTCAGAGTGCAAAGCCTTGGTTTTCCTCTTGGACCTGAAACTGGTTTTCTCTAAAACCTTCAGCAAGTTGAGCTTCCACTGATTTTGCATTCTTTGCAACAGAAATGTGTACCTTCGTTTCCTCATCTCTGGAAGGCTGTCGTTTGCTAACATAATCCCCAGGCCATTGTCAGATATTGATTCTTAATTTTATTAGGATCCTGGATTGAATCATTATGGAAACCTGAGATAACATCATTGTTTTCAGGCTTCTGGTTCTTTGCTGCATGATCATAGAATCATAGAATCATAGAATGGTAAGGTTGGAAGGGACCTCAAGGATCATCTAGTTCCAACCCCCTGCCATAGGCAGGGACACCTCCCACTAGTACAGGTTACTCAAGGCCTCATCCAATCTGGCCTTGAACACATCCAGGGAGGGAGCAGCCACAGCCTCCCTGGGCAACCTGTTCCAGTGCCTCACCACCCTTACTGTAAAGAACTTCCTCCTAACATCCAGTCTAAATCTCCCCTCTGCCAGTTTAAGCCCATTGCCCCTTGTCCTGTCATTGCAGGACCTTGTAAATAATCCTTCCCCAGCCTTCCTGTAGGCCCCCTTCAGATACTGGAAGGCTACTATCAGGTCCCCTCGAAGCCTTCTCTTCTCCAGGCTGCAGAGCCCCAACTCCCTCAGCCTGTCCTCATAGGAGAGCTGCTCCAGCCCTCTGATCATCTTTGTGGCCTCCTCTGGACCCGCTCCAACACTTCCATGTCCTTCCTGTGCTGAGGGTTCCAGAACTGCACACAGTACTCCAGGCAGACTTTGCAGCCCTGTAAGAACCCTGTATAGAGACCAGGTTTCCACTTCTGTGCCTAGGACTCCTTCCACCAGGTTCAGGCAAGCCCAGGTGCTCCATGCTTGTCTGCCCACTGCAGTGCCACCCTGGCTGTTGCTCCACTGCTCCCAGGGAAGTGCTTCTGCCTGTGGACTCACACCTAGTGCCAGACTCCTGCAGACAGTGTCAGCTGTTGAAATGGCTTAGTAATGAATCCTAGGGCAGCCACTCTGTAATAAATCAATCTTCATGCAGTCTGATATCCTTAAAGAGTAATCCTAATGTTAGCATCTCCTTCCATAACAGCACAGCCCTGTAGGTACCTGTACCTGAGGAGTCCTCGGTGCTCCCTGTGATCAGTACATACAGTTAGCACTGCAGCGCCACTCTGGCAACATCCTATTTTCCCAGTGATGCTTCAGCAGTGTCCTTGAAGAGATTCAAGTGAAGTAAATACATTTATGATTTAAATAGTTTGTGTTACTGAAAACGGATTGAATGATGAAGCAAAATACGAGAGTGTGCTCATGACTAGTAGATGGCAGAGGACAAAAACCAGGAGGCTGAGGTACAGCTCATTCAGCACTTGTGAGTCCTCTGGCTATATTGAACGAAGAGCTGCTCTGCTCATTAATTCTTGCAAACCCCAGCAAAGCAGGCACAGAAACCAGGACCTTAAACCCTTGCAATGATAGCCATAGGGAAGCGGTAGCGGTCATTTGCATGACGGATTTTTCCAGTCCCAGTTGTGTAACTGCTAAAATACCAAGCTGTAGTCTGCAAGTCTGCACTGGAAATACAGAGACAGCCCTTCCCTGGGATGCAGTGGGAGGTGTGGGGGCTGCCTCCTGCTCCTTTTTAGCAAGAGAACATCTCTACAGCTCCCTGTACCACCTTCTGCAGAATGACAACCAACATATGACTTGGGCTTGAAATCCTTGCAGCTGATGGAAAAACAGTTAAGACCTCATTAAAATTCTATGTAGGGAGCCAAGAAAAGGAAGATAATGTCAGCAGAAAGGTGACACGTAGGACAGTACAGAAAATTCACTTAACCCTGTCATTAGGTGGGAGCAGAGAAAGTGCTAATTGTACAGTGCATTTCATTCATTCCCCAAAGAGTAAGTAACACTTTCCCTCCTGCCTTCCCTGTCAATGTGGATTCAACACATGCACTCTCTTGTTGGGGTATCCCAGATCCTTATTTGCAGAAGAAATTTACTGCTGGGTTTCTTCATCTCCTGACTGTTGAACTGGTATCATTAATCACAAGAGGGAATGCTGATTTCACCAATCTCTTTGTGTGTCTTTGTCTGCTGCTGCTACAGAAACTATTGACCCAAGATGGGAAGCGTTGGAACAAACACTGGAACTGGCTTTTAGGTAAGCACACATTTAAATATTACTCTAAACAGAAGACTGCAGACTACAGGAAGGCTGGGGAGAGACTATTGACAAGGTCTTGCAAAGACAGGACAAGGGACAATGGGTTTGAACTGGCAGAGGGGAGATTTAGACTGGATGTTAGGAGGAAGTTCTTTCCAGTGAGGGTGGTGAGACACTGGAACAGGTTGCCCAGGGTGGTTGTGGCTGCTCCCTCCCTGGAGGTGTTCAAGACTGGATTGGATGAGGTCTTGAGTGAGCTGTGCTAGTGGGAGGTGTCCCTGCCTATGGCAGGGGGTTGGAACTAGATGATCCTTGAGGTCCCTTCCAACCTTACCATTCTATGATTCTGTGACTGACCACAGACGACTCATGTCCCAAGTGTGCATAACTGTACAGGTGGGGAGGGAGCACAGTGCAGGTAAGCACTGCCTGGTTCCTTGTGGGCTGGCAACATCCTGGCAGGGTGTTGAGGGTTTCTCATCATGATTTATTCCCAGGATGATTCATCAGTTGACAGAGAAACCAAAGCTCTTGCAACATGTGGACTCTGACTGGCCTTGCTGCCCTGATTACTTTCACTCTTGGGCAGTGTTACTGTGACAGGGGGACAGTTGCTTTGCAAAGGAAAGCTTAGCCTCAGCAGGACCAGTTTGAGTGTTTACACACAGCTTCCTGGACTCCCACATGGCTCATGAAATTGAACTAGAAGTGATAGTCTTCATTTGCATTTATGCTGGAAAAGTTATCATTGTGTGTTACTAAACAGCTAATGCTCTCTACTCCAATGAGGGCTACCTTTCAAGGCCAGGATGAAATGTTCATGTGGCCTCCCACATACATAGTTCAGTTAAAGATTACAAAGCACTCTGACATTGCTAGCTGAAAATCCTATCTCCTGAGTGTAATGGTACACCCTCTGATCACACAATCACAGAATGTCAACAGCTGGAAGGGACCTTGAAAGCTCATCCAGTCCAACCCCCCTGCCAGAGCTGGATCCCCTAGAGCAGATCACACTGGGACACATCCAGGCAGGTCTGGAATATCTCCAAAGAGGGAGATCCACAAGCCCCCTGGGCAGCCTGTTCCAGGGTTCTGTCACCCTCACAGGGAAAATGTTTAAATGAAACTTCCTATGCCTCAGCCTCCACCCATTCCCCTCGTCATTTTGCAAGAGTCTCTGTAACAGAATCTATGCATGGACAAGCTACCGTGCTTGGTGTTAACTCAAGCTCATCCCAAGTCAGACCAGAGACAGCCCAAACTATGACTGTTCCTCTCTCCCTCAAACTAGGAATCTTCAAAATGTGGGGAAGTTTGCCATGGGAGCAATGGTGTCAGTAGAAGGCTGGCTTGCCAGCTCACTACAGCTTGCTCACTACAGTCCTAAGGGAACTGGCAGATGAAGCTGCTAAACCACTGTCCATCATATTTGAAAGCTGCAAAATTGGCAGCAAAGGATAGCCTGTCTTGATAGTGGAATACTGCTGGGTAAGGAATTGGCTGGATGGTTGCATGCAGAGAGTGGTGGTCAAGGGCACAATGTCCACCTGGAGACCAGTGCCAAATGATATCCCTCAGGGGTCAGTGCTGGCACCAGTGCTGTGTAACATCTTTGTCAGTGCCATGGACAGAGGAATCAGTGCAGCCTCAGCAAGGCTGCAACTGGCACCAAGCTGTGTGGCACAGTTGACTTGCTAGAGGGCAGGGATCCATCCAGAGGGACCTGGACAGGTTGGAGAGGTGGGCCCAGGCCAACCTCATGAGATTCAACAAGGCCAAGTGTAAGGTCCTGCACCTGGGTAGGCACAATCCCAAGCACAAATACAGGCTGGGTGGTGAATGGCTGGAGAGCAGCCCTGAGGAACAGGCCCTGGGGGTCTGGGTTGATGANCATAGTACTACAAAAGTGTAACTGAAAAAGATACAAACCAAACCAGCCAAGGTCCAGGTGTATTCCAAGAATTCCTTTGCTTGCTTCCCAGTCTTTAAAAGATAGGCAAGATTTCATCCCTTCATCACATATGTACTTTGTAATTAATATAATTAAAAAGGTTATTTCACCATTTACAGCATGAAGGAACAAGCAAGTCCGAATTTCAAAGCAAAGTTCAATCTTGGTATCATTTCTATACAGGAAGGCTGAGGAGGGACTATTTACAAGGTCCTGTAATGACAGGATGAGGAGTAATGGGTTTAAACTGGTAGAGGGGAGATTTAAACTGGACGTTAGGAAGAAGTTCTTTGCAGTGAGGGTGGTGAGACACTGCCACAGGTTGCCCAGGGAGTTTGTGGCTGCTCCCTCCCTGGAGGTGTTCAAGGGCAGGTTGGAGGAGTACTTGAGTGACCTGTACTAGTGGGAGGTGCCCTTGCCTGTCGTGGGGGGTTGGAACTGGATGAGCTTTGAGGTCCCTTGCGACCTAAACCATTCTATGATTGTATTCTATGGTTCTATGACTGAGGGAGCTGCTCAGTTACACAGCCACTCCATGGCCCTGCTACCCCATTGCCTGTTTGCAGTGCCAAGCTTAAAGGCAATCCTTTTGTCCACATAGTAGATTTGCATCTCCTTGGTGCTTTAGGCACACAAGAGTAGGCAACTGCAAAATGCCAGGTTATTTTCAGTTTGTAGACACCTGCTGCCATTTCCATAACATATGGACTTGGAAAGTGCTCAGCCAAATTCTTTCCAAATCTTAAATATGAGTGCTTGAGACAAAGGTATAAGATGCCCTTGCATCTCTTTGTTCTTTGACACAACCTGAAATAGCAGCATCATGCCCTCAGTCCCACCACTTCCAGCAAGATGCAAGCAGATTTAGCTGCTGGAAGCTAGGGAAGGTTTGTACTCACACACCTCATCTAGCCTGTCCTGTCCAGTTCCCATATAGCCCCTACTGACCCACTGTTGAGGCCAGTCCAAGATGGTGTGTAAGTAACTTCTAGCTGCAATGGAGCCTGAGGGAGAAATAAAAGAGTTCAGGGGGCTAGAAAGAGATTTTTCAGGAATGTCAGAAACAAGCTCTTTCACATTTCTTAAAGCTCTGAGACTGTTCCTAAACTAGGCACAACTAACTTTAAGCAAAGACACTTAGGAAGAGTTGCTTTTGGACCAGTCTATCTGTTGCAACATAGTCATTACTTGGACTTGGCCCAACCTGTTCTTATTCACTGACCAGCTGTGAAGTTTACGTTCCTCTGAACAATTTGGGAAGCTAAAAGGTAAACAAATACTGTAACTGGGCAGGGGGAAGCAGGGAAGGAGATTCCTCCAGTGTATTGTAGAAAGGTAAAATGGACATGGTTGCTGATGGTGAGAGTATTTGGGGTATCAGTAGGCCCAGAGGACTGTGAGCATGTCATAAAAACATGCAGGATGCCCCTGTAGGAGACACTCTCTGTCCAGCAATAAAGAAACTCCATTCTGTTGGAGCTGTTGCCTTATGGGATCAAGAAAACCTGCAGATATAGAGGATCATCTTTTAGGTCTGCAGACATTCATAGAGTATGGCAAAAACAGCTAGGGAAGTTCCTAAGCAGATGAGAAGCAATTACTCATCCCAATCTCTTTGACTGGCTGAGGTACCTGTCTTGTTTCATTCCTTTGTAAATTGAAACAGCAGATAAAAGAAATGTACCCAGAACGTGCAGATTAATGATACCAGAAATAGCCATTCTCCTCCTGCTGGAAAGGTAGGCCACAGCATTACAAAAGGCCATTCTGGTTTTTGACACAAATTCTATTTGGCAACCAAGAGGCTTTTCTTGAAGAGCTGTGAATGCAACTCAGTCATCAGTGTGGGAGAGGACAAATCTCTGCTGATTTAGAGACAGGAGACCACCTGTCCCCATAGTTTTGGAGGTGCTACTGATTTTCACATGCCTAGCAGAAAAAAAAAATCTCATGTTGGGCACCTGATTCCAGAAGTCTCTTTTAAAACTTGTTTGTTGTTGTTGTTTTCCAGTTTCAAGTGGAATAAAATTTTCTAATGTGCAGTCCATCCTTGTGGGCACATTGACTTGGAAGTTAATCATAGTTCTGTCTGCAGATGGTTACAGTGCATCTGATTTTCCATCTGTGTGAGTCTTAAAGGATGAGGGAGTTGGGGCTCTGCAGCCTGGAGAAGAGAAGGCTTCAAGGGGACCTGATAGTAGCCTTCCAGTATCTGAAGGGGGCCTACAGGAAGGCTGGGGAGGGACTATTGACAAGGTCCTGCAATGACAGGACAAGGGGCAATGGGTTTGAACTGGCAGAGGGGAGATTTAGACTGGATGTTAGGAGGAAGTTCTTTACAGTGAGGATGGTGAGACACTGGCACAGGTTGCCCAGGGAGGTTGTGGCTGCTCCCTCCCTGGAGGTGTTCAAGGCCAGGTTGGATGAGGCCTTGAGTAACCTGTACTAGTGGGAGGTGTCCCTACCTATGGTAGGGGGTTGGAACTAGATGATCCTTGAGGTCCCTTCCAACCTTCCCATTCTATGATTCTATGATACTTGATATCTGTCCAAATAAGTGTTTAACATTTGTATAATGAGCTGGCAAAATAACAAGATTGCAGAGTCTAGAATTACCTCAAAGGACATAGATGTAGAATAAGTGTTTTGATCCCTCATCTGTGCCATGTGGATGTTACCTGAAATACAGATAATTTTATGGCACGCATGAAGCGTTACTCACAGCAGATGTGCACTGCAGAGGTACCTACCAGTTCTTGTGGTGAAAATACTATAGAATGTTAAGGTTGGGAGGGACCTCAAGGATCATCCAGTTCCAACCCCCTGCCATAGACAGGGACACCTCCCACTAGCACAGCTCACTCAAGGCCTCATCCAATCTGGCCTTGAACACCTCCAGGGAGGGAGCAGCCACAACATCCCTGGACAACCTGTGCCAGTGCCTCACCACACTTACTGCAAAGAACTTCCTCCTAACATCCAGTCTAAATCTCCCCTCTGCCAGTTCAAACCCATTGCCCCTTGGCCTGTCGTTGCAAGCCCTTGGCAATAGTCCCCTCCCAGACTTCCTGTAGGCCCCCTTCAGATCCTGCAAGGCCACTCCAAGGTCTCCTGGAAGCCTTCTCTTCTCCAGGCTGCAGAGCCCCAACTCTCTCAGTCTGTCCTCACAGCAGAGCTGCTGCAACTCTCTGATCATCTTCGTGGCCTCCTCTGGACCCTCTCCAACACTTCCATGTCCTTCCTGTGTTGGGGGCTCCAGAACTGCACACAGTACTCCAGGTGGGGTCTGAGGAGAGCAGAGCAAAGGGGCAGAATCCCCTCCCTTGCCCTGCTGGCCACACTGCTCTTGCTGCAGCCCAGGACTCGGTTGGCTGGCTGGGTAGAAATACACTTGCTTTACCATGGGCAGCAATCTTACAATTAGGTAAGATGTAAACCAATGTAGTAAGTAAAAGGTTTTTCAGCCATATGATATTATATACAGGATTGAAACTTGGTGTGGCTGTTGATAAAAAAGCTTGGTTTGCAGATTAGTTTCGAAACAATCAGCACTGTTTTCCCTACCAGAAGCCCCTGATAAATCAAGAAGAATGGTGCAAACTATTTACAGTCTCCTTCTGCCCTCTCTGTAATCCAAGGAAGATAAATATAGAAATCTCTAGGGCTGAGATGTGACCTGCAGTGTTGATGAACAAACGTGGAACAGGCCTCACTCCAAACATCATTAGATCAATTGGCAAATTAAGATAGAGACAGAGCTAATTGAAATCCTGTTTGGAGGGCTGCTGCTGCTGGCTGTCTTGCAGGCTTGTGGAGAGACCAGTAACAGTGAGGTCTGGGACTATGGGAGGCTTTAGTGATACGAAACTTGATCCAAAGCTCAGTGAAGCTGAAGAGAATCCCCCATGGTGCATGACTATTTCATGTGTTATGGGACTTTCTTTTTTTGGAAGAACAATTATCTAAAATGCAGAGACAAGAATTCCACTAAACCTCAGTCTTCTTTCTTACATGAGGGTTATGATGGATAAGAAGGAGGAAGGAGTTGCTTTTCCTCTCAAGGTGAATATGATAATTAAGGTTATTTCTGGATCATTCCTTAGAGTCATATCCAAGGGGACAGAGAAGTCAGTAATGCTCTCTAGGTTCACTTGTGAGAGATCAAGAAGATAAGGAGTCAAGTAATGAGTCCAGCATCAGCGAGTTTGCAGATGACACCAAGTTGGGAGCATGTGTGGATCTATCAGTGGGCAGGAGGGCTCTGCAGAGGGACCTGGACAGGCAAGCACAGTCCAGTGTCAGGAGTTTTAAGAAGGCCAAGTGCCAGGTTGTATAACCCCAAGCAGTGCTACAGGCTGGGGACAGAGCGGCTGGAGAGCAGCCAGGCAGAAAGGGCTCTGGGGGTGCTGATTGACAGGCCAATGGCATCCTGGCCAGCAGGAGCAGGGAGCTCATTCTCCCCCTGCACTCTGCACTGCTTAGGCCACACCTTGAGTACTGTGTCCAGTTCNGCAGAACAAGAGGACACAGTCTCAAGCTGTGCCAGGGGAAGTTTAGGCTGGAGGTGAGGAGAAAGTTGTTGCCTGAGAGAGTCATTGACTGCTGGAATGGGCTGCCCAGGGAGGTGGTGGAGTCAGCGTCCCTGGAGGTGTTCAAGGCAGGTTTGGACGTGGCACTTGGTGCCATGATCTGGTCTTGAGGTCTGTGGTGATGGGTTGGACTTGATGATCTTTGAGGTCTCTTCCAACCCTGGTGATACTGTGAGACTGTGTGATACTGTAAAATAGGCCTGAACAAGTTCTGGCTTGCCCAGGCATGTTTTCTGCTCTCCCTCCTTCTGTTGTTGAGAGAACCAACCGCAGGAGAGTAAGACAAAAGGGCCTGGTGCCTCCAAGTCTGTCCAAACTTGTTTACAGGGTACCTGCATGTATTCATACACTTGTGTTCTGCCCTAAAAGGTAAAAGCAAGCCCTGACTTCACCTCATATGGTTAAGCTTGGCCAAGTGCCATTCTGATTGGCTAATCTGTGTCCAAAGGCCCATTAGGCTACACTGATAAAAACAGATGAGCAGGTAACACAATGTGCTTGCTTTTGCTGCCATTGCTTTTGTTTAACATGCTCTCTGCTTCTGGCAGTGATCTGCCATTGCCCTCTGCTGTTGTACCTGCAGCATTGTGCTCTGCTAAGCTATAAGCTAGCTCTGCATAACAACAAGCCTTGATACTTTGGGCTTATGTGCCTGGAAACTGCTTCGAGTTTAGCAGGAATAGGCACCAAATACCTCCATGTGATAGGCTTGCTTAGCTTGCATGACATCGTGCTAGGACTGTACATCTGCAAGACATCCTGCCTGAAAGTCTTCTGCCAAGACAAGGAGCCCTGGAAGTGAGACAGATCATCCAGAAGGAACCAGGACCAGGTCAGAGATTGTCTGCTTTCTCCCAGCACCCCTGCTAAGAGCTAGGGAAGGTCAGAATCCTCAGCAACTAAGAAGACAGCAACAGAACTCCCTGCAAGTGCTTGGGAGCTGAAACAGATAGTCTCAAATCTTTCTGGACACTGTGTCTCTGACAGAACCTGGACTTAATACCTGCTCCCACTGCTCCATGAAGGTTCCTTGCTGCATGATGAGGTCCTGGCACTTATGCACTTTTCCACCCTCCTGCTTGCTCCTGTGGTGATAACGTCTGGCAGAAAGGATTGCCCAGTTCCTACCTTTCAAGAATCTTGGGCTTATTCTGAAGGACTACGACATGTCCTGGTCAAGAGGAGACCAAATTTGCAGTTAGCCCAACCTGATGCTGAGAAAATGTGAATTTCATATGCTGGAGATCTTCAACTTCAAAGCACATTTGGAAGCACCCTAGCAGGTAGAGCACAGACAGAGCCTGTTACCCTCAGCCCTTTGTGAGTTTTGCTGTGGCTAATAACGCTGATCTGATGCTTAGAGTTGTTCTGGTCTCAATATACTTTCCAGTCTGAAGACTGAACTCAGTATTCAGCAATGCACATAAATGGCCTTGAGCTTTGCTGAGTGTGAAAACCTTCAGACTATGTTTTGCAATGCTGCATGAGTGTTGCCTGACTCCTGTGCCTCCATCCAGCCATTAGCCAGCAGTTCTGTGGGAAACAGGATCTTGACGTCAATGCAGAGTGGCAGGTGATTCCCTTATGTTTTGGAGTGAGCTGAGGCTTTGATCATGAAACATCACAGACTGGAACTTTGAGAAGAAAGAAGGAGAATATGCAATATTTTTTTTTCAAAAGGTTGCAGAATTTCTTTAATACCTATTCCCTAGATCCATGTGGAAATATTCCTAAGCCACCAAAATGCTTTCCAGAGCGTTTGCTGCACGGAAGCATCCTTAATGCTATAATGAGGGCCTTGGCTTACAGCCAAAATTTTTATTTCCAATGATAATGAGCTGACTGATTATTACCATCCATTCTTGGCTGTTAGAAATGATGAAGAAAAATATTTCAAATATTTTTTCTAATAACAAGATAGAAGATAAATAAGCCCTGCCATTCTGGGAACAAAATGTCAGTTAGTCTAGTCCTGAAAAGTAGAAAGAGGAAAATTCTACTTTCATATTCTGAAAAATTATTTATAAAATATAATGTCACTGTGTAAAATTTAATGGAATAACTGAATATAATCTTAGAGGCTCAGAGGTGCAGCACAAACCTGTGATATAGTGACTAGTAGCAGTCTTATGAATAGGTCAAAGCCCCATCTCTGGAGGTGTTTAAGGCCAGGCTGGATGAGGCCCTGGACAGCCTGATCTAGTATGAGGAAAAGGACTTTGGGGTCTGGGTTGATGAAAACCTCAACATGAGCCTGCAGTGTGAGTGCAGCCCAGACAGCAACTGTGTGCTGGGCTGCATCAAGAGCAGTGTGGGCAGCAGGGCAAGGGAGGGGATTCTGCCCCTTTGCTCTGCTCTCGTCAGACCCCACCTGGAGTACTGTGTGCAGTTCTGGAGCCCTCAGCACAGCAAGGGCATGGAAGTGTTGGAGTGAGTCCAGAGGAGGCCACAAAGATGCTGAGAGGGCTGCAGCAGCTCTGCTGTGAGGACAGGCTGAGAGAGTTGGGGCTCTGCAGCCTGGAGAAGAGAAGGTTTCCAGGAGACCTGATAGTAGCCTTCCAGTATCTGAAGGGGGCTACAGGAAGGCTGGGGAGGGACTATTGACAAGGTCTTGCAATGCCAGGCCAAGGGGCAATGGGTTTGAACTGTCAGAGGGGAGATTTAAACTGGATATTAGGAGGAAGCTCTCTACAGTGAGGGTGGTGAGGCACTGACACAGGTTGCCCAGGGAGGTTGTGGCTGCTCCCTCCCTGGAGGTGTTCAAGGCCAGGTTGGATGAGGCCTTAAACAACTTGTTCTAGTGGGAAGTGTCTATGGCAGGGGGTTGGAACTGGATGAGCTTTGAGGTCCCTTCCAACCTAAACCATTCTATGAGTCTATGATTCCATGACCTACAGAGGCCCCTTCCAGCCTGAACTATCCCTCCATTTTGAGTCAGGTCCTACAGATGGCAGTGAAAGAACTTTGGCTACCATGCTTGAGGATGAGGCAGTGCAAGTCTCTGACTCATCATTAGGCTGGGGCTGCCGATGAATTCAGGGTGTTTCACAACTCTCTGTCAAATTGTATGGTAATGAATGTTGATGTTTATCCTTTCCAGCACTAATGGCTGATCTCTTTGAACTTTTCATGATGCTTTGGACCAGGGTAGCAGATTAATTCCTTTGAAAATAATTTTTCCATGCATGGTCAGACCCAGACTTTCAAAGCCTCCAGTTCCTCAGCTGAAACTTAGTCTACAGGGAAAAAGGTTCAAGCAAATGGCAGCTGGATGGATCAAAGCAAATTATCTGGGCTGAACCACGCTCTTGAGAGATGCATTGGGAACAAATCTGTCTGTTGGTCCTTCATTGCAACAGCAATGCTGCAGGTTGCAGTGGGTGAGTTGATGGATTTCTGTTTACATCAGTATTCCATGCAGGAAAAGAAAATTCAGGGAACAGCTCTAATGATTGATGTGCTTTATGTGGAAAAATGGTCATCAATGCAAATAATTCATACTATGGTAAGGCAGTGACACTGGAATGTCTCATAGCATTTCACAATTGAGAGGGACAACTTCAGGTATCAAGCTTAGCTACGGATGTCTTTTGTTAACCATGTGCTGTACCTGAGGCAGCTTTTTATAGCTGAAGAATAGGGATTTGGCTTCTCCTCTGGCTGTACAAATGCTACTAACAAAAGGGAAGATGTACTTTAATTCAGACAACACACACACCCCCCATTTCAGTTGCATTCAATATGCAGAATTTCATGGAGGTTCGTTTCCCTTTGCATTTCCATAGCACAGCAAGGAGGTTGGAGGCAGCGACAGTGGGAACTCAGACTGCTGTGGCAGCTGCTTCTGTGTGTGCCCCAAACCCATTTTCTTGTCTTGGCATGATCAAGTGCATTTGTGTGCAGACTGTTTGATCACTGTCATGCCTAGCCTGGCAGAGACATGGTATTTCCTACATGAACTGCCATTTCTTCCCAGCTTGCAAGTGGAAGGCTTAACATTAAGCAGAAACTAACAAGTTTCCACTTCTGCAGCACACTTTAATTTTCAGCAGCTTGTATTCTGTCCATATATCCAACACTTTCTCCTAAGGGGGAAAAAAATCAACATATTTAACATGGGATAGATTTTGTTCATTGTATTCTGTTTCCTTTGATTATTGTATTTGTCTGAGGAGCTATCTAAAGAGAAGGCTTTTCGCGGTGCTTTGTATCGTCCAAGTTTGTGTTTGCGTTCGGGTTTGGTTTTGGGTTTGTTTTGTTTTAAGCTGGTATGGAGATTTATTTTTTTTTCTTTAAATGTTTTTGGTTTTTTACTTCTTTTTAAGAAATTATTATTTTAGAGGTTACCTTTTCAGAAGCCATTGAATTTCATCCATTCCAGATACACGCTAAGAAGTAAGGAGACAGTAAGGACTGAAAAATATTATTGTCCTTTCTATCACCAGCAGAAACATCCTCATCTGAGTCCCATTAGAAAGGTGACTGCCTATGTTAATAAAATAAACCAATATAGAATCACTACCAGCCTTAATGCTGGGGCTTAACGACCTAATTTAGTAACTCATTTATGCTGTGTTTTAGTAGTGTGACCTCTCTCGTGTTAGCTGAGTAAATAGAACAGATGCAGATGTGTGCCAGAGGTTCAGAGTCTCATAAATTTGTCTGGCTTGAATATGTCTTATAAATTCACTGGTCTTTACTTACTGCACTCAAGCTTCAAAGCAAGGATGAAAGCCAGAAATGCAATATTTATACTTACAGATCTAGTTGTTCTAACATAGATCAGTCATACACCAAGAATGAGCTACAGGGAGAAACCAGAGTAGCAAATAAACCACTTAGAGAGGAAAGCAACCTCCTCCTGGCTACAACCACCCTTCTACAACTACCTGAAGGGTGGTTGTGGCCAGGAGGAGGTTGCTTTCTTCTCTCAGGCAAGCAGCACCAGAACAAGAGGACACAGTCTCAAGCTGTGCCAGGGCAAGTTTAGGCTGGAGGTGAGGAGAAAGTTCTTGCCTGAGAGAGTCATTGACTGCTGGAATGGGCTGCCCAGGGAGGTGGTGGAGTCACCGTCCCTGGAGGTGTTCAAGGTGGGTTTGGATGTGGCACTTGGTGCCATGGTCTGGTCTGGAGGTCTGTGGTGATGGGTTGGACTTGATGATCTTTGAGGTCTCTTCCAACCTTGGTGATGCTGTGATATTTCTTTTTTCACTTTCCACTGGCTTTACTGAATCTGTCTTCCTTCAGTGTCTGAGGCGTGGTGAAGAGAGTTATCTCACTCTCTTTGTAGAAGCATTTTCAGTGTCCTAAAGCTCTGATTACCTAACAACTACTTTGGAGATGAAAAGGAAATATGTGTTGTGTTTCTTTCTGTGACTCCTTCTCGTGTTTCTGTACTTGTTCTATATGAGGAAAGGCAGCTGTGTGCTTTACAGAGTGCATTTGCTAGGGGTGGTAAGCAATAGCTGCTGTGTCAATAGGTGTAAATAAAAGCAAACCCATAAGAAAACTCCAGCAGCTAATCTAGTTCTCGAAAAACAACTGATGGAGCTAAAGCAGGTCATCTGCCAGCCTCTGCACCAGGATGGCTCCCAGGTGGACCCAGGTAGTATTTGTATCTTGAGCAAGTCTCTGAGCATGCTGATGGCTGGTCCAGCCTTACAGCAAAATGACTGGGTGCAGACCACCAGCAACTTGAAGGTCAGCATGGCATCTGCCTGAAAGGTAGTTGGGATGCTGGGGGATGGAGAGACACTGCAGCATCCTTCTGTACCCAGCAGCAGTCACAGAGCTTGCCAGAAGAATGGAACTCGCTGAGGATGAACACTGTCATCGGTGCTCAGCACCAGCTCTTTGCCAACAAGGGTAAAGACCACATCTGGTTTAAGGCTTGTCTTTTTAACACCAGTAATATAATTTCTTCCTCTTCCAAAATAGATTCATTTGAACCCTTTTCAGATGTTTTCCATAAGCACAGTAATTTTATTTTGAGAATTGACTCATTTTTTACAGAAATCTTTTTGATTAGTCTAATGAATTTTCCTCTTCTTCCCATCTTCAAATACACTTTCCCAGATGATGAGAAGGCTCTTCTCTGGAAGGAAAAGATGCTTCTCTGATGCAGAAAAGGTTTTAAATAAAGGTTTTTAAAGTACCTGGTAATGTAGAGGTTCTCAATATTTAAAGTACTAAGTTTGAAACATTGTAAAGTGACAGCAAATACTGGGTACAGGCCCTCTGATCCATTATTATACTGCTTATTTGAGATATCCTAAACTGGCACATACAATCATGATGCATTTTTGGCCCAAACAGATCTCAGACATTCAAAACTCCCCTTCCTGAACTTTTTCTCTAGCCCCAGATCAGGAGGTTGGCTGAAAGTTGAGAAATATGAAGTTTAAAACAAACAAATGAATACTTGGACCTTGTTTTTTGCTTCCTGTTCGCTGAACTTTGATAGACTCATAGAACAGTTGAGGTTGGAAGAGATCTTTGAGATCATCAAATCATGGTTCAGATTTTCAATCTAATTCTTTCTGGCTTTTGGAGAGAGGATTCCTAAATAGCTAGGTTAAGGAGTTGAAACAAACTGCACAACTGAATCACAGAATCACAGACACACCCAGGCTGGCAAAGCCCCTCAGGATCACCAAGTCCAACCCAGAACTCCGCTCTACAAGATTCACCTTAAACCATACACCTAAGCATCACATCCAAACCACCCTTAAACACATCCAGGGTGGGTGACTCTACCACCTCCCTGGGCAGCTCAGTCAAGTGCCTGACCACTCTCTCCATGAAAAAAAGTTTTCCTAATGCCTAATCTAAACCTCCCCAGCCTCAACTTGAGGCCATTCCCCTTGTTCTGTCTCAAACTACCTGTGAGAAGAGACCAGCAGCAGCCTCTCCACAATGTCCCTTCAGGTAGCTGTAGACCACAATGAGGTCTCCCCTCAGTCTCCTTTCTTTCAAACTAACCATCCCCAGCTCTCTCAGTCACTCTTCATAAGATTTATCCTCTAGGCCTGTCCCCAGCTTCATTGCCCTGAAGGAACTTCCCTAAATAGGATATATGCGCCTGTAGCCCAGGCCAGAGCACAGAGCTTAGATCCTGTGTGCACACAGAGCAGTGTGAGCAGAGGTCCCTTCCAACTTTACCATTCTATGATTCTGTGATTCTATGACTCCTTGTAACTAGCCTTGCAATGATACTTCTTAGCTTGCCAGTGGGACATCAGCAAGGTCTTCTGATGCTGTTGTCAGGAAGATGTGGGTTCTTGACCCATAGCTGGAATCAGAAGCTGGAGCCCAGAGAAGTACTGGTTCTTCCTTGATTATTTGAAACTGCTTTAAAAATGAAGCACCTCCTGTCTCAGAAATACTCCTTTCTAAAGCAGGCAAATGGCATGGCTGCAAGAGGCAACTTGCCACAAACTTACTGGCCACAATCCCACTGAGGGAAGTAGAGGTGCTGTACTTCAAAGCCTCAGGCTTTTCCTCATGATCAGATTATTTTCAGAGCAGAAATAATTTCTCTGTCATCTTTGGCAAATTAAACAAACAGGACATGCAAGCCTAAAATTTATTTCCTCTGTGTCCAGCAGCCTGTGTTCTTGCATGTGAGACCAGTGCTCATAAGCAACCTGACTTCATACAGTATAGTTAAGATAGATTACTCAGGGAGGTTGTGGCTGCTCCCTCCCTGGAGGTGTTCAAGGCCAGGTTGGAGGAGGCCTTGAGTGTCCTGTGCTAGTGGGAGGTGTCCCTGCCTATGGCAGGGGGTTGGAACTGGATGATCTTTGAGGTCCCTTCCAACCTTACCATTCTATGATTCTATGATTCTGTTTATTGTGTGGCACAGTTTACAAGTGCTTTTATATATATATGTGTGTATGTATATATATATATATATGTGTGTGTATGTATATATATATATATATGTGTGTGTGTGTATGTATATATATATATATGTGT